>APFE030770630.1:60972-91227 GCA_000404065.3 Pinus taeda | reverse complement strand
AATTCATCGAGTAATTCATCAATGACAGGAATGGGGAACTTATCTTTAATAGTGAGCTTGTTGAGCTCCCTATAATCCGGACACATGCGCCATGATCCATCCTTCTTGTGCACCAATACTACTGGAGCAGAGAAAGAGCTTTGACTCGGTTGAATTATACCAGCCTCTAGCATTTCTGCAACCATACATTCAATTTCACTCTTTTGGACATAGGGATATCTGTACGGCCTGATGTTTGGAGGAACACTTCCTAGAATTAGATGAATAGCATGATCATGATCACACATAGGTGGGAGACATTTAGGAGTCTCAAATACCTTGGAATGATTATCCAGGACTTTTTGGAGATCTGGAGAAATAGATGATTCTGATGTGGAAACATCTAGCGAACATAATTGTGCAATTACACTTCTTTTTTCCTTTTTTAGAAGCTTTGTCATACCATTAGAGCTGATTATCTTTCCTGGTTTCCCTGCAATACCCCTTAATTCAACTTCCTTTCCTTCCATAGAAAATTTGATGAAATTTTCTTGAAAATTAAAAGCTATTGTACCCAAGGATTGTAGCCATTAGACTCCTAGTACAACATCAGCACCTCCCATTGGAATGGAAAGCATGGGCTAGTCAATACATATTCTCCCATGGATAGCTTGACATTATGGCATTTTCCAGAGAAATTTATTGTTCCTCCATTTGCAATCATCACTTGACACTTTGGTGCTAGATAAGGAAGCAATTCAATTCTTTTGCTACCTTACAATGAATAAAATTGTGGGTACTTCTTGAAACAATCAACACTATTACATTTTTCTTCTTGATTTCTCCTTGTATCTTGATGGTTTGAGGAGTGGTAATTCCCGCCAATGCATTACAAGATATCTTCGAATTCATTTGTTCTTCATGTAGGCTTTGTTCCTAGAGTATATCCTCTTCTTTTTACTTTTCTTGCTCCTTTTCTTCTTCCTCTTCACAATCTATGTAGAATAATTTCTTCTCAGCACACTTATGACCTTTAGCGTATTTACTATCACAACTGTAACAAAGCCCTTTTGCTCTTTTTTCTTCCAATGGTTGTGGTGTCAACCTTATAGGTTGTGGAAGACTAGGGACAACACTTCCATCTTTATAGTTGTGAGTGGTATGCTTCTTGGTTGCCATAATTTTGCTTTCCATTTTTCTTGCTAACCTGAATGCCTTCTCTAATGAATTAGGTTCCCAAAAGCGAACATCATGTTGGATATTATCCTTTAAATACCCTATGAACACATCAATCCTATGCTCCTCTAGAATATCTTTTACCCTTATGTTCAATTTTTGGAACTCCTCAATGTGCTCCATTATTGATCGCTTTTGTTTGAGACTTATCAATTGGCTAAAAAAAGTGTTGCTTTTTGTATCCTCATAATGTGCCATCAATTCTTCCGTAAAAATTGCCCAAGTGATAAATTGTTTACGAGAGCAAAGCCGTTGATACCATACAAACTGATTTGGTTCCAAATATAAAGTTGCCATACGTACCTTTTGTGTGTTTTGCACATTATTGAGATCGAAAAATTGCTCCATCTGTAATATCCATGTTGCGGGATCCTTGCCATCAAACTTCCTCATACCAATTTTTGGAATATGATGGGTCTTTGATCCCACATTAGATTCTATGGAATCATGATTAACATTTTTTTTTTCTCATCATGAGTTTTCTTTACTACCCTTTCACCCTTAGTGACCATTTCTTGTACCAACTTATTCATATTTATCTTCAATTCGTCCATGTCTATCTTCAAATCTGTCTTTAAATCATCCATGTCTATCTTCAAATTTGTCTTCCAATTGTCCATCTTAGCTTCCACACCCTTTATCTTAGATTTCATGCCATTTATCTTCTTTTCTGTTAGCTTTTGTGAGGCTGACATTTTTTGCACTTGGTCTTGTAATTTTGATATATCATGTAGCATTTCTTCCTCTTCTTCATGAGTCATGCTAGAGCTTTCAGGTTCCTTACTAGGTGTTTACATTTTCTTTCCTCACAGCATTAGTTACTGATAATAATTCTCTACTAGCCCTTTGAATTCCTTCAAAATAATTTTTCAAACCAATCTTAAGCGAAAATTTAAAAAAATCTACACACCTTTCTTTTATTTGTAGGAGCTCGATATTGCATCTGATGTATCTTTGTACTTTCAAAACATCCAGTTCTGAAATTGTGACCTGTGGTAGCCCTCTGCGTCCTCTTTCCAATGCCACCAGTCTGACCCCAATTGGATTCTCCAATGAAGAATTATGCCAAATATCCCATAGTGACTGGATTATAGACCTTTTCAGAAGAGTGAAATTGTATGAAGTGCCACGTGTCACTATTTGGACCTTTGGCTCTAAAAAAATATCTAGAAGAAACTACAGTCCGTTCTCTTTCTATACCATCTTTCGAAATTTCAATCCAATGCTCAGACAGAAAGTTATAACAATTTTCCCCAAGTCACCTGTTTGGAATGTAATTCAGGAATCTGCAAAAAGACCAACTTCCTCAGATCATATCTCCGCAAATATAGCGTAAAAAGATTTGAAATTCTGACCCGAGCTGCAGCGTGATGTGTTCTCAAATGGGTTTTTTTTCTAACTTTTGAAATTTCGCAGAAAAAAGTTATAGAAAAAATGGCACGATGACCTATTTGGAGCAGCGAAACCCTAAAACTTGGCTCTGATACCAAATGTTATGAAACCAGCTCAAGAAAAGATAGAAAAGATAGATCAACGCCTTAGAATTCAGCCTATTCGAGGGAGAAACCTCCTTTACATTACATAAATGAACAATTCTTGGATGATACAAATGACAAAACCTCCTTTCTATATATAGGAGTCTAAGGAGTCACAATATAACCCAGCCGACCTAACAATCATAATATAAAGCCACAAAAGTAACAATAGAGGGATTCTATGGGGCACAGTAATAACAATATGGGGGCAATAGGGGCACAACAATATTAATAAGGGGTACAACTACCATAGTAATGGGGTAATCACTAGTATTATAGGAACCCAATAACCACTATTCAAGCTTTAAGATTTTGACCCATCAAGAGAAATTATCCTTCCATTTTTTTCTCAGGGTCCTCCTTCATTCAGATCCAAATCTACACCATAACCCAATCACTAGTATTCCAGATCTAGCTAGTTATCATATTTTCAAGGAATCAGATCATCATATGCCTAATGGTCTTCTTCCTCTTTTATAGCCTTGCCTTTCACAATACCACAGCCCAAAACCATAATAGATCAATACCAAGGACCCAATGCTTGGGATCAACACATCAGAATAGATACCAAGGTCCAAAACCATAGGTTCAAATACCAAGGAAAAAATACCACTGTCCAAAAATGAGATCTCCCATATGTCTCCACATGTACGCGCTTTTCCCTGCATGAAAGTGCGTGAATATGCATACGCGACTTTTGAATGACTAACCCGTGCATATACATGCCTTTGTCATGGTGAACCTGTGTATATATATTTTTCTTTCATTTTGAGACCCTTAACTAAGATCTATCACCAAAGTGAGTTGCCATCAAGGAAAACACCTATGCCATAGCACCCAACCTGCCAAACCTATGCCATAATTCCAACAATCTCCCCCTTTGGACTTGATGGTAACCCCAAGATCCTCAAGATCATTCTCCCCCTTTGTCATCAAGGGAAAAGGGTGGTGCTCCCCTGGAGTACATGCTGAAATCTCTACTCTGCTATGCTGAACATGCTCCCCCTGACTGTAGGCAAGATCAAAAAGATGTTCTTTAAGAAGAACCATGACTTATACATCATAAATGACATTCCTATCACCAAAAGACTCTATACATCCATCTATCACCCAACCAAGTGGGGATACATCAAAAGACAACCAAGTACATTACATCTTTCATCCCAGGCATAGTGGGGAAACCAAAATAGGCTGTTACATGACCTTGATATATACATGAATTAGAGACGAAACATCTAGAGAAAGACTATGAAAGTCATTAATAACAATATCAACAACATCTGTCAAACACTATGCAGATCAGCAACCATGATCTCCTTATGTTCTCCTTCTGGAGCAGATCCTCCTGAAACCAAAAACAAATTGTGTACATGAACCAAGAGCTTCTAAGGGAATGCCAACAATGCATTATTAGAAGATTATCTACTCCCGCTGAGCCTGAGGTAGATGGTCTCTGTCAGACCCATATCAGACTCTCTTCAACTAGAGTCTGTCCCAACTGAGTTCCTTCAACCAACATATATGCGACTGTACCTACATAAAACTATGTATTTATGAGGATCATCCTCATGCAACTCACATAGAACCTCTTTTTATCATAATCAAATAGGTTTTAACAGCAAGATGATGCATGAACTACTCCCAGCTTCTGTCCAAGGTATTCAAATGTCTGCTTGGGCAGTGGTTTAGTGAGAATATCAGCAACTTGTTCCTTAGAGGGAACATACTCCAACTCGAATTTTTGTTCAAGCACTTGTTCCTGGAGAAAATGATATTTGATAGGTATGTGCTTGGTCTTTGAATGCATGACTGGGTTCTCTGAAATCCTGATTACACTTGTATTATCACATAATATGGACATAGGTGGTGACAACTAATTTGAAAATCCTGCAAGGTTTGTATCATCCAAAGGAGTTGAGTGCAACAGGATGAAGCAGCTACATATTCTGCTTCAGCTATAGATAAATCAACAGAGCTATGTTTCTTACTGAACCAAGATACTAATCTGGAATCCATAAAAAATGCACCACCACTAGTTCTTTTTCTGTCATCCACGCTTCCAACCCAATCTACATCTGTATAAGCATGAAGAGTGAGATCTACATTTCTAAGATACCATAGGCCATAGTTTTGAGTTCCTGGAAGATATTTGAAAATTCTCTTTACTGCCTGAAGATTAGTTTCCTTAGGATTTGCTTGAAATCGTCCAACCATTCCCATTGCATGCATGATGTCTGGTTGGCTACCTGTTAAATAGAGAAAACTTCCAATCATGGATCTATAGGTTGGTTGATGCACTGCTGCTGATTCATCATTTGCACTGAGGCTGCATCCTATAACCATAGGGGTACATACATGTTTTGAATCTTCCATGCCATACTTCTTCAAAATCTGCTTGAGGTACTTGGTTTGAGATAAAAAGATACAGCCTTCATTTTGTTAGATCTGTAATCCAAGAAAATATGTCAGTTCTCCAAGCAAGGACATTTTGAATTCTTTTTGCATTACCAAGGCAAAGTTCTGACTCATGCCTTCTTCATTGCTGCCAAAGATGATATCATTAACATACACAACAAGTATTAGTAATTTGTTATTTTCAATTTTGATATAAAGATTGCTATCTGTTGATCCTTTTGAGGAGCCTTGTTGATGAAATTAAGATATTTGTCCAAATAATAATACCAAGCCCTTGGAGCTTGTTTAAGACCATAGAGAGCCTTCTTAAGTCTGCATACAATTTTTGGATCATTTCCAAGGATGAATCCATCTGGTTGCTCAATATAAACTTCTTCTTCTAAGTATCCCTTCAAAAAAGTTGATTTCACGTCCATTTGAAATACTTTGAACATCTGAAAGCTTAAGAGAGCAAGGAACATTCGGATGGCCTCAAGTCTAGCAATGGGAGCAAATGTTTCTTCAAAGCCGATTCCTTCTTGTTGAGCATACCCTTTACAAACAAGTCTGGCTTTGTTTCTAATAACTTCCCCACTTTCATTCAACTTGTTTTTGAATATCCATTTTGTCCCTATGACATTCTTATCTTTTGGTCTAGGAACCAATTCCAAAGTGTTATTCTTTCAATCTGCTCAAGTTCTTCATCCATTTCCTTAACCCAACATTCATCTTTGCATGCCTCTTTTACATTTTGTGGTTCAGATGAGGAGAGTAATTCCAAATAGCTTGAATTTTCTGCAATTATTCTTCTTGTTTGTATTCCTGCCTCTTTCTGCCCCAAAATTTGAGATTCTGGATGATTCTTCTAAACGTACCTGGATGGAGTCTTTTCTTCTATCCTTATTTGTTCTTCAGGCTCCTCATGGGTTAATTCTTCATAGGTTTCTTCTTCATCATGAATCTGGTTTGATGTTGATGGATAGTCCTCATCATCTTCGAAATCTTCAGATCTTACCTGCCTAGGAGTGTTTTCTTCTTCATCAACCACTACATCAATACTTTCAACAATTTTTCCAAGCCTTTTATTATAACACTTGTAAGCTTTACTGTGGGGAGAGTAACCAAGGAGAGTGCCTTCATCTGCTCTAGGTTCAAACTTACCAAGGTGTTCATCAGTATTTTTGATATAGCATTTGCTTCCAAAAATTTTGAAATATTTTACCGAAGGAGTCTCACCATACCAGAGCTCATGACGGGTTTGAGTGTTGTTCACCCGAACGTTTGTTTTGTTGAGAATAACAACTGCAACAAATGCAGCTTCACCTCAGACTCATCAGGCAGAGCATGAGCCATGCATTGAACCATTCTGTTCATCCTTTCCACTACTCCATTTTACTGAGGAGTCCTGGCTATAGAGAATTCTCTTCTTATTCCATGTTCTTCACAAAAATCGAAAAATTCATTGAAGGTAAATTCTCCTCCTCGATCAGGCCTGAGGCATTTGATTCTATGATATGATTCATTCTCAACCAAAGCTTTGAAGGATTTGAATTTTTCGAAGGCTTCATATTTATGCTTCATGAGTCCTATGCAAACCATCCTCGAATAGTTGTCAATGAATAATATAAAGTATTCTTCTCTCTGAGGTGACCTTTTCCTAGACGGACCACATACATCAGTATGGACAAGCTCAAGTGGCCTGCTAGCTGATCCTTTCTTCTCAGGGAAGTCTTTGGTTTGCTTACCAAACTGACATGACTTGCATATTGTATTGTCTGGAATTCTGATGTCTGGAAGGCCACGAACTGCCTAGTATTTGCATGCTTTCCTTATTTGTGAAAAGCTTAGGTGCCCCAATATCCGGTGCCATAGCCAGTGTTCATCATTTTTTCTTAGATAGCATTCATGTTGTTCTTCTTTGAACATGTACAAATTATTTGGAGTTCTTATGCCTTTGATAACTGTTTTTCCTGTATCAAGATCACGAGCACTACATCCATTTGATCGAAATATTACCTCAGTTCCTTGATCGCACATCTGACTGACACTCAATAGATTATCTTTTAAGCCATCAACACACATCACATTTCTAGCTTTGACCTTTTCTTTCAACTGAATAGAACATTTACCTTTTATGAGCGCAGGGGTGTTATTTCCACATGAGACCTTCTTCTCTTTCTCTAAGGCACTATATGACTGAAGTTTTTCCTTATCACCCATCATATGTTTCGAACATCCATTGTCGATGTACCATTGATTTTCTTTCCCTTCCGCATATAAGGCTATACCACATCTTTCTGGTTGTGGTTCTTTCATTCTCCATGTTTTGGCACTTGATGTTTTCTCCTTCTGAGTTGTCTGCCAAAACTTGCTCCTGCATTCAGAATCTTCATGACCGAAGTTGTTACAAATAGAACATTCTATTTCATTTCCAAGAGTAGAAAAGTTATTGTAGGTTCTTTTCATGATCCCAATCATAGTTCTTTGTTTTTGAACTTCTCTCGTCATGATTATCTTATAGGCAACAGATTGAGCTGCTTTGTGACCAAAGTTATGACACGAGAAGCATTGGCCATTGAAGAAACTCCTACGATTATCAAATCTACCAACCAAACGATTGTAATTTCTATTGTCATCCATTCTTGAGGCAAATTGAGAAGGTTTTACCTATGGCTCGATGCAGGTTCTGTTCATCCTTAAGGTGGATTGCCCTCGATTTACCAGATAGTCTTTTTTCATTCTTGAGGTAAATTGTCCCTGATTTACCTGGTGATATCCATTGGGACTTTTCTCACTCCTCCTTGCTACATCAAGATAACTTTTTGAGGTGGATGGTTTTTGTGCTTGATATGTTTCTTTATTATATCCCAAACTTGTCTTGATTAGAGGGGAACACTGCGCATTGATAATCTCATCTAGAGGTTCAGATCCTTTAACAAATCTAAGATTAAGAGCTTTTGTTTTCTCAATCTCTTTTCTAAGTCCCACAATTTCACATTCTAACTTTTCATGATGTTTTTCCCTTTCAGCCAGTTGAAATTGCAAAGCATATAAAATCATATTTTTCTCTTCTAAACAAATTTTGAGTTTAGAAATCTCTTCATAAAGACCTTTTTCATCTATAGCATCTATAAAATCATCATCGTCAAAAGCCATTAAAAGTCTATAATTATTACCTCGTTCATCTTCATCACTATTTGAGAGTCCATCACTGTCTTCATGAGTGTAGTAGCTTTTCTTACTTACATTCAGTTTCTTGTTCCATCTAACAAGTTCCTTACCTTTGTCAAGATTATCTTTATGAGGACACTTGGCAGCATAGTGACCGACTCTTCCACAAGCAAAGCATTTGAAGGGTAACTTACCTCTAAATCATCCAGCACCCCGTTGAAGGTTCTTGATAAAATTTGATTCTTCCTCTTCTTCTGACATATGTCCTCACTCATAGTAATCTCATTTACCTGAAGCCTTGAATGCAACTTCTCTCTTGTCTGATGGTCCTCCTTCCCTCATTTCATAAGCGGTTAGAATTCTGTGTAGCTGCGACATGGTAATTTTTCGAAGATTCTCCTTTTCTTCTATTGCAGAAACTTTTGATTCAAACTTAGAGGACAAAGATCTTCAAACCTTTTCAACCACAACAACCTCTTTTATTTCTTCACCCAATTTTTTCATACAATTAACAATCTCATCTATACATAGGAAATAGTTAGCCACACTTTCGTCATTATACATTCTTAGATTTTCATACTGAATTCTAAGGGTTTCAAGTTTTGCTCGTTTTACCTGTTCATCTCCTTCATAGATCAGAATGATCTTCTCCCATATTTCTTTTGCAGTTTTATACTGCATCACCTTGACGAATTCAGATTGCGATAGACATCCTAATAGAGTATTGACAGCCTTTGCATTTGTTTCAAACAGCTTCTTTTCAGCTGAATCTATAGGAGTTGCTGATGGAAAAGTGTACGCTGTATCTATGATATCCGAGACTTCTGTACCAAGAGATTGAAGATAGGTTGTGACTCTTACCTTCCAATAGATGAAGTTGGTCCCATAAAAAATTGGTGGCCTGATCGATGCTTCTCTCTCGTACTTGCTCATGATGATAGATCTTCCTTCAAGCGATCAAGCTTCTTCTGAACGATCTTCTATGATACCAATTGTTGGAAATAATACTGAGAGGGGGGTGAATTAGTATTATCTGCTCAACTATTTTCTTTTCAAACCCAGAACATATACGCTACTTCAATTAGAGAAAACCGCGTATATACGCAACTACAGATAAGGAAACCTGTGTATACCATGCAGAATTATAATTTAATATATTCTAGAGATGTTGAACATTAATCTATACATCAGAATCATATAAACAGTAACCAGGAATGGTAAAATAGAGTAGAAGACAATCACACACAAGAACACAAGATATAAGGTTAAAACCCAATGTGGGTGAAAACCACCTGCTGCAATATGTCTCTATCTTCTCAATTAGAAACTTCTTTTTACAATGATTATGTATTGGTGCAGTCCTTTACCAGTATGCAGGTTGTAACCTGCAGAGAGCTACAACCCTATCTTTTCTTCCAGGGACCATGTTTCATAAATTTTCAGACTGGATCCATGAATAACAATCAATCATCAAACAATCTATTTTTCACCAATTACTACTGAACCAAATAAACACTTCTCCGACTGCTGTACCCAGAACACAGTAACAGTAATCACACACCAATTATGAACCCAGAACACTGTAGCTAAATAGCAGAAGTGGCTAAAACATAATTCAAGAGACGTACGCTACTTCACTATTCAGAAACCTGCATGCATACACTTCTGTGTCGTGACCAACCTACGTATATGCTTCTTTCACTTGTAGAAACTGCATGTATACTCTTCTTCATCGATACCAACCTGTGTATATGCTTCTTTCACTTGCAGCAACTGTGTGTATATGCTTCTGCGTCGAGACCAACCTGCGTATACACTTCTTTCACTTTCAGAAACTACGTGTATACACTTCTGCGTCGAGACCAACCTGCGTATACGCTTCTTTCACTTGCAGAAACTGTGTGTATACATGCCTTAGCTTCACTGAACTTGCGTACAGATCTATAAAGTATTATTCACTCTTTCAATCATTCAGACATTAGTTAACCCAAATTATCAGATTTATAGATCAAGTGTCTGCCACGTATCATAGATCAAAATCATACAGAAATACCACTATTCAAGCTTTAAGATTTTGACCCATCAAGAGAACTTATCCTTCCTTTTTGCGCTCAAGTTCCTCCCTCATTCAGATCTAGATCTGCACCATAACGCAATCACTAGTATTCCAGATCTAGCTAGTTATCGGATTTTCAATGAATCAAATCATCATATGCCTAATGGTCTTCTTCCTCTTTTATAGTCTTGCCTTTCACAATACCACGACCCAAAACCATAATAGATCAATACCAAGGACCCAATACTTGGGATCAAGACATCAGACAAGATACCAAGGTCCAAAACCATAGGTTCAAATACCAAGGACAAAATACCATAGTCCAAAAATGAGATATCCCATATGTCTCCACATGTACGCGCTTTTCCCTACATGAAAGTGCATGAATACGCATACATGACTTTTGAATGACTAACCCACGTGTATAAATGCCTTCGCATGGTGAACCTGTGTATATATATTTTTCTTTCATTTTGAGACCTTGAACTGAGATCTGTCACCAAAGTGAGTTGCCATCAAAGACAATACCTATGCCATAGCACCAAACTTGCCAAACCTGTGCCATAATGCCAACATTTAATTCGACTTAATCCACCATTCTCATTAGTTTATTGAATTTTTTTTAATTATATTTATGCTAATAGAGTGAATTGGGTTAGTCATTATGCCAAAAAGTCTAATGTGTGCTTTATGCAGATTTTTGGTCAATTTTGAGACAAAATCAAAGGTTTAATGAGCATTTGCCAGCTAAAATTCATGGAAGAACAAGGGAGAGGATTTGTAGGAGGGTGTCCCCTTCATTTATGAGCTCTTACCTTGAATTCTTCATCAAAAACTCAGAGAACGAAGCCAAGGGGTAGCTAAGCAAGTCAAGTAGGACTGTGGTTATCTTCAATTCCAGGAAGCCGAGTTCTTTGATTTTAGGAGGACTGTTGGAGGCCCCCATTTGTATAAATAAGAAGGATTAGAGCCTCAGTATTGTTAGTTAGATTTTAGTTATTGAATAGTTTATTTTCGCACTTTAGTGCAGATCTGCATTCAGCGCATTTTCGAGCTCTTTTTATAAACAATTTTGTGACATGACTATTATTTTTTGATCAATGAAGATGAATTCAGGCTTGAACCACCACTGATATTTCTAAGGGGGCTGTAGATCTTGGGTTTGGGCCCAACCCAAGTGCCCAGTACCTCCTTGTATTCATACGTGTTTTTCTTGCATACATGAAATAATTTTTTTTATTTAGATTAAATTTTGCTTTATTACTTAGGTTGTTTTTGATGATTAAAACAGTTGTTCTTGCTTCAGGTTGATTTTTTAGTTTGCTACAATAATAGAAAATATTCACAAAAAGGCTACCAAGAAGGCTTTGAGCTCCTTTCTCCGTCCTTGGGACCATAAATTGAGACCAAAGCACTCTTGCTGCCACCAAAACATTGTTTTTGCTTTCCAATACAATTGCTAGTCTGTGAATTCGAGTTGGAGAAGTTGATATCAGTTGTATGTACATGCTTGGATTTTCCTTGTTCAATTTTTATTGCTTTCTTGCATCATTTCCAGTCCATGAAATTATGTTCAACACTTTTCTGTTTTTTAGGGCAGAATTAGGTTAAAATAGTTAAAACTCTATTTTCTTTAATTCTCCTTGCATCAGTTTTTAGATGCAGGTGGGCAACTCATTCAAATACCATCCCAGCTTATCATCCTCTCATCCTCCAACCTGTTTTGGTCCATTTCTCAAGGTTTTCTCCACTCATTCGCCACACTTTCCCAAACAACCCTAATTTCTACGTTTTTGTGCAAAATCGCTTTCTTATCCTTTGAACCAATCCAACCATATCCTTCATGTGTGACGTTCATTGACAGAGTCTTAGACCCTCTAACACCCTCATCCAACCTTCATTTTCCTTTTTCCACCATTTTGTTCTCCTCCAAACCTTCAAAAATCACTTCCAGCCTGCTCCTGTAGAACTTCCTGTAGAATTTCCTATAGATCACCTGCGGACTTCCTCTAGAAGTTCATGCAAGCAATTTTTCAAAATCTCATTGCCATGGAATTCTCCAAAAGGGTGATAGAGACTCCTTAGTTCCTCTCGACACCTTCCTCATCACCTGAAACGGCCAAATCCATCTCCTTTCGCCACCATCTATCTACACAGCCAAATAGTTAAAACACAACCATAATAATTATGCATAAAATTGCTCAAAAGTACAAAAAGATTGTTCTTCCACATTTTCCTTCAGAAGTAGTTTAAGTACACGCTTTTTATCTTGACAGTAGTCCATGGCATCCATTTCAGTAGTTTCATCTCTTTTTCTTGCAAATGTAGGGTTAATTGGTACAACTAGGGTTTGCTAGGGTTTGCATTTCCTTTCAACTTTCATCTTCTTTTTGCAAGTAGAATAGCCTCTTTTCAGTTAGGTTTCTTCAATTATAGTTAAAAGCTTCTTCTAAGAACTCATAGAAGTTGGATTGAGCACTTAGCGAACTTGTACCAGCTAATCAAGTGACAACCTGCAGTAAGAGCTAGTACTTGTGCATACAACACCGTCACTCTCAAGTTTGTTACGGACTATCGGGTTAATAAAAGTAAAGAAGGGAGTTCCACGAGTTGCAACATCATTGTTGCAATACTGGAGTCCACCATATTTTTAGCTTTTTTGCTGGGGAAGCATTAGAGTATTTGTGATTACTACTTTTCTTCTATTTTCTACTGCAACATTCTGCTAAGTAGTTTATTTCCGCAAGAGTAGATTAGTTGTTTCATTTCAATTCTGCAATTTCAATCTGCAATTTCAATTCTTCCAAAGTAGATTAGACATTTCCTTCTTTCATTTCAATTCCGCAATTTCAATTATGTAAAAGTAAACTAGACATTTCCTACTTTCATTTCAATTCCGCAATTTCATTTCAACAAACGTAGATTAGCTATTTCCTTCTTTCATTTCAATTCTGCAATTTCATTTTGACAAGCGTAGATTAGACATTTCCTGCTTTCATTTCAATTCTGCAATTTCATTTCAGCAAGCGTAGATTAGCTATTCCTTGCTTTCATTTAAATTCTGTAATTTCATTTCAGCAAAATAGATTAGTCATTTCCGGCTTTCATTTCAATTCTGCAATTTTCATTTTAGCAAGATAGAATTTAGTTAGTTGGAATTTATTGTTTAATCCATTCTAGTTTTGTAGGTACAAGTAGAAAAAGAATAAAAAAAAAAATTATCCAAATAAGAGATTTCCTTTCATGCCTCATAGGAGTAGAGATAATTGAAAAAATTGTTTGCCCAACTCCCCCACTGCTTCACACCACCAACCTTCTCTCTTCTTCGGTGGCTGCAATTAAGAAACACTCTTAGGTAACAACTAGACATATTTGAAGAACCTATAGGGGAAGAAGAAGAAGAAAGCATTCCTCTGGCGCCAGTGGCTGAAAACGGAAATGTTGGGAGTAGTACATTTTCTTCTAACTCATCCATTGAAGGTGAAATTGGAAACATGTGGGAAGATTTCAAGAGCGAGATAAGGTAGATGCTTGCTATGCATATCAAAAGAATACAACAGGAAGAGGAGAGGGCTTTGGCCATATTTTGTCCTAGGTGCACTAGAAAGCATCCTAGGGATGAATGTCCATTGCACTCCATAGAAGTGTGTTTTTTCTCTAAAGAAGGCCATCCTACAAATCAGTGCCCTTCCTTACCCAGAATCAAAGCTGCATATCAGAGGGACAAAGGAGCCACTGAACCACCCTAGTTCATGAACCAAAGGAGGCCACATGGACCGAGAACTTACAAGCAAGGAATACAACAGACATCCCAAACCTATTACAACCCCTATCAAGACACTTCCATGCCTTCTTGGGGTCCCTTGTTCATCCTTCCTAGTCCACGCCCCCTCCTTTGTCGTATCCATCTCAATACCATACTCAACATGTTTCGCATTCATTTCAGTCTTATGCTCAACCACAGCCTTAGTGGAATGCATCTCATTATGGGTGGAGGCCCTAATATAACTCTCCTCCTGCTCTTTTGCCTCCACCACCTGCTGAACCACAACCATGCCTCCTGCTCCTCTAAGGCAACTCCAAATGCCTGCTCAACCAAACCCAAACCCAAATAATAGATAGGCCCAACAAGTATATAGTGGGGAACCACCATTTCCAAACTCGCACATTGGAGTAGCTCAACCCAATTGAAAAGATGAGGTACAACACTTCCAAACAACTCTTCTGGAGCTCAATGATATTCACCATAGCTCAGGAAGAGTATTGCGAAAAAGAGATTACGTTGATAGCATTGAAGGACCACATCTAGCAAAAGAAGATTCAAAAGAGGAGATCAAAGGATCATGGGATGCACTTGATGAAGAGAAGACATCAAAATTAGAGATTGAGAGAGCTCCCTGATGGTTACCATCAAATCCTCTATGTATTCAAGAGAAAAATCAACAAAAAGAGGAAGATGTGAAGGTAATGATAGAAGAAGACATGAAGAATGATCCAGATGAGCAAAAGGACCAAGGACACCATAGCTATATTGAGATATGGTTCCAGACGATCACTAAGTTGCAGCAGTACTCTCTTCCTCAACTATGCTTGATCCCTTCAAAGTCAAATCATTTGGTCTCTGAAATCCGAGTACTTGGCAAAGCATGCATTTCAAGCCTCCACATCATTTTGTCTCTCGTCCCGATGTGCACATGGATCCATTGGAAGTATTCTTATACTTGAAAATGATTTTGTTTTTCAGGTAGGGTAGGGTAGAAAAAAAAGGAAAAAAAGAAAAAGGAAAATGAAAAATAAGAGGAAAAAATAAAAATCTAAGGTGAAAACCTCCTCGGAGGTGCCTCATATTGGCTCATTGATTGAAAACCTCCTTGAGGCAATCAATGGGTTAGAAAGAAGAGAAAATAAAAAGAGAATAAGATCCCTGGGTGAAACCTCCCTTGGAGGCACCCAGGGTAGGCAATTAGGGTGATAATCTCCTTAAGGCGCCGTAGTTATTTTAAAAAAAAAATGAATTTCCAGTTGTATTGTAGGTCTACAAGAGGACTATAGGAAACAATAGCAGGTGCCTAGAAATCTCTTAAACCAATAAAAACACCTATCCTACCTTCCCTCACCCTTCTCCATCATTCTTGACATTCTTTCCACCTCACTCTGCTTCTTTTCTAAAAATTGTGTTTTCTACAGGAGGCTCTTGTAGAAATTATAGATAGTTAGAAATCGACTTCAAAAGTAGTTTGGGGAATATGCAAGCTTCATAAAGGGTTTATAAATCCTCCTTCAATCTTAAAACCTCTCTTCCATCAATTCCAGGTTTGCATTACAGCCCAAGCTCATTTTTTTCTTACTGTGCAAAAGCTGCAGAATGCTCTGATACAAAAATACATAGAGAATAATTTTTTTTCCTTAACTTGAAACCATGCATCCATTTTAAAAATTGTTTCATGGGGAGTTGTATAGGAATGATGGCAATGTTCCCAAGCAATTTCAACCAATTCCAGTGCACGGTTTCCAAGAAATCAACCTCCATCACCTTCAGCCATTTTTGCATTTTCTCCATATCTGTGCATCTATTTAAAAACCGATTTCATGGGGAGATGCATATGGGTGATAGTAACATGCCCAAGCAATTTCAGCAAATTCTAGTGCACAGTTTCCAAGACACTAACCTCCATCATCTTCAGCCATTTTCAATTTTTCTCAAAATCCGTGCAACCATTGACCACACATTTTCTATGGGAGGTTCGTAATGATGACGGAAACATGCTCAAAAAATTTCAGGTCAATCCAGTCTGCCATTTGGGAGCTATGGACGAAACAAGTCACTGTCCTGCAAAAATCTAGCATCAGCAACATGAGGGTGCAAATCTGAAGGTTGGAGCAGACTCCTGAAGATCAAATCCAACCAGAAAGAAGCCTACACAAAGCATTACCACATGTCAGCAACCAAACAAACATGCATCCATAGAAACAAAGGCATGCAACAGAAGGAAAGGACATAGCACCTCATAGCAAACGCATTCGACTTCTAGGTAAGTGACTAAACTCGTTCCTATATTGCATGAATGTAATTTAAACACCCCATCGATAGTGAAATGGTTTTGATTAAATGAGATCGGTGACTAGCTAACTAGCCACCCTCGTCCAGTTCAGATAGCACCTCATCCAGTTCTATAGCGCTCAGCCGAAAATCATATAGCACACGTGTCTAGTCAGCTCATGGGAAATCTCAAAAAATAGGTAGTCGCAGATGTTTTAAACTCCAGCACAGATAATGGGAAGTGATTATAGGTAGAAAGTGTAAAATCTCATGATGGCACTGCAGTAGGGACCAACAGTCCAAATAATGCCAACGCACATTTTTTCCAGCTCACCATCAGCGGAAATATCTCACAGAAAACATATGTACTCTGCCTCGAACTCATTCACCACCTTTGTTTCCATTTTATCATCGTCCCTGCAGCTACAACAAGCTCTATACCACCTCCATAGCCTTGAAAGCATTGTTCTCTGTCATTTTTCTTCTATCAACACTCTACAGGAAGCTGTAACAATTCTACATGAAGGCTAGTGAGCAGTCTTGCAGAAGAAAAAACAGGATTCTCATCCAAATTTGGGCTCGAAGAGGTAGGCAGTGCGATCCCATTTTGCATTTTCATTTATACAAGGGGTGATTTGGTTGTAAGATAGAGTGGAGCCTAAAAAGGGAAAGGAATTACATTCAGAGAATTTTTCCTGCTTCTTAAGAAAAACACAGTTTTCATCTATTCTATGTTTCTAAAGTATTGTCTCTTCTTCACCCTAGTTTTCACATATACAAGGAGAGATGCAATTTTAAGGAAGGATTAAGCCTAAAAAAGGAGAGGAATTACATTCAAAAGTCTGCCCATTTCTTTTAAAAACACAATTTTCATCTGTTTCCTGTTTCTGCAAAAGAATTATTGTCTCCTTTTCCATCTTGGATACTCACATATATAGTGATTGATGCAATTTTAGGGAAGAATTAAGCCTGGAGAGAAGAGTAATTGCTCAAAAAAGAAAAAATGCCTATTTCTTAAAGAAAAGCACAGTTTTTTCTCTGCTTCCCATTTTTTCAAAATTGTTGTCTCCCTGTTCACCTAAGATATTCCAGAAGACTTTGAACATCATGACAGAGATACTTTTAGAAATATGGCAGGGGAAGATGAGGGGGAAATATAAAAAGAGGACAACACCTAAGTAGAGAAAGAAGAACCTAATCCAGAGAAGGAAAAGACTAAAGCAGAGAAGACAGAAACTAAAGAAGATGAGAAGAAAACCAAACCAGAGCTTGAGGAAGCAAAGCTAATAGAGGTAGAGAAGGCAAAAGAAGAGAAAAAGAGGAAGTAGAGGCAAAAAAAAGAAAAGGGTCCCCTGAGACTCTGGAAAGAGAGGTAGCAGTTGGCCTCACTACCTTGAGCACACCAATTAAAAATAAAAGAGAAAAAGGTAGGCATCCATGTATTTCAAGGCCAGGAAAAGCACAAGAATTCAAACAAGCAGAATAAGAGGAGCAGTTGAAGGACATGAACAAGAAGGAAAACTTTTATGGCACACATGAGCAGACCACATCAGAAGCTTGGGATGATAGGGAGGCCACCGGGGCCATCAAAGATGAGAAGATAGACTAGTTGCTTAGAGGATGAGCAAGACATTCAGTAGGGGGCTGATGATGAGCCCTAGAAATGGGTAATTATATGGGCTCATTTTGCCTCTTAATTCGACTTAATCCATCATTCTCATTAGTTTATTGCATGTTTTTTATTATATTATGCTAATAGAGTGAATTGGGTTAGTCATTATGCCAAAATGTCTAATGTGTGAAGAGGGTGTCCCTTTCATTTATGAGCCCTTATCTCGAATTCTCGATCAAAAACTTGGAGCACAAAGCCAAGGGGCAACCAAGCAAGTCAAGTAGGACTGTTGTTATCTTCAGTTCCAAGAAGCCAAGTTCCTTGATTTTAGGGGGACTATTGGATGTCGCCATGTGTATAAATAAGAAAGCTTAGGACCTCAATTTTCTTAGTTAGATTTTAGTTAAATTTTAGCTATTGAACAGTTTATTTTCACACTTTAGTGCAGCTCTGCATTCAGCTCATTTTCAAGCTCTTTCTGTAAACAATTTTGTGACATGACTATTATTTTTTGATGAATGAAGATGAATTCCACCTTGAACCAGCACTGGTCTTTCTAAGGGGGCTGCAACCCTTGGGGTTGGGCCCAACCCAAGTTTCCAGTACCTCCTTCTTCTATTTATATGTGTTTTTTTTGCATTCATGAAATAATTTATGTTATTTAGATTAAATCTTTCTTTATTACTTAGGTTGTTTTTTATGATTAAAGTAATTGTTCTTGCTTGATGTTGATTAGTTAGTTTGCTGCAATAATAGAAAAGATCCACACAAAGGCTACCATGTAGGCTTTGAGCTCCTTTCTCCCTCCTTGGGACCATGAATTGAGACCAAAGCACTCTTGCTGCCACCAAAACACTATTTTTTCTTTCCAATGAAATTGCTAGTCTGTGAATTCGAGTTGGAGAAGTTCATATCAGTTGTATGTACATGCTTGGATTTTCCTTATTTAGTTTTTATAGATTTCTTGCATCATTTCCTTTCCATGAAATTATGTTCAGCACTTTTCTATTTTTTAGGGCAGAATTAAGTTAAAATAGTTAAAGCTCTGTTTTCTTTAATTCTCTTTGCATCAATTTTTAGAAGCAGGTGGGCAGATCACTCAAATACCATCCCAGCTTATCATCCTCTCATCCCCCAACATGCTACGTTCTATTTCTCAAGGTTTTCTCCACTCATTCACCACACTTTCCCAAACAACCATAATTTCTATGTTTTTGTGCAAAATCACTTTCTTATCCTTTGAACCAATTCAACCATCTCCTTCATGTGTGATTTTCATTGATAGGGTTCTAGAACCTCTAACACCCTCATCGAACCTTCATTTTCCTTTTCCCACCATTTTTTCTCCTCCAAAACTTCAAAAGTCACTTCCAGCTTACTCCTGTATAACTTCCTGTAGATCCTTTATACACTTCCTGTAGAAGTTCATGCAAGCAATTTTTCAAAATCTGATCACCATGGAATTCTCCAGAAGGGTGCTAGGGACTCAGGTCCTCTCCACACCTTCTTCCTCACCTAAAGCAACCAAATTCATCTCCTGTTGCCACCAACCATCTACAAAGCCAAATAGTTAAAACACAACCATAATAATTATGCATAAAATTGCTCAAAAGTAGAAAAAGATGGTTCTTCCACATTTTCCTTCAGAAGTAGCTTAAGTACACACATTTTATCTTGATATTAGTCCATGGCATCCATTTCAGTAGTTTCATCTCTTTTTCTTGCAAATGTAGGGTTAATGGGTACAACTAGGGTTTACTAGGGTTTGCATTTCCTTTCAGCTTTCATCTTCTTTCTGCAAGTAGAAGAGCCTCTTTTGAGTTAGCTTTCTTCCATCACAATTAAAAGCTTCTTCTAATAACTCATACAAGTTGGCTTGAGCTCCTAGCGAACTTGTACCAGCTGATCAAGTGATAGCCTACAGTAAGAGCTAGTACTTGTGCATATAGCACCATCGCTTCCAATTTTGTTACGAACTACCTCGTTGATAAAAGTAAAGAAGGGAGTCCCAAGAGTTGCAGCATCATTGTTGCAATACTGGAGCCCACCAGCATCCACTTAGAAAACTGTCTCAGACATTTGTCCATTCTTTCTCATCGCACCCTACAGAAGGCCTCTCTAGTATGCGTCACACCTGGCTAGTGTAGAAGCTAGTATGCATCGCACCCTGACAATGAGCAATGAGTATGGTCCAGTTTTGGCCAGTTCTGGTTGGTTTTTTAGGTGGAACTTATGGAAAATGATGTAATCAGTTGACCATGATCTTTTAGGGTATGAAGCAACACTTCTAGGGGTTAAAGAGCCCTAATTTATCGACATATAATATTGGGGTTGCAGTGCCAAAATATGTCTATAACAGTTGCCCACGAAAGCATGAAGTCGTAAATATTTGATGTCGGGTGAAATGCTTTATCATGAGGATCCAAGGTATTTGAACTGGAAGGTGTCCTATATAAGATACAATACAATACATCATCATCATATAATTTTTTCATGATCTAGCTGAGGTGGGCATTCCCATGCTCACCTTTATAAATTCATTTCATGTACATAGAATAGATAATTGTCTACAGTTGTAGGCTAGTGATTCTTCATATGTAGAGTCATCATCCCTGGCTCGGATGGCCATCTATGTAGCTTCTATGTACATTTGATGTCTTTATATCCCTGAATGTATCGCAGCCTAGATGGATGAAACTAGATCTAGGGTCTTCAAACTCCTTCAATCTTCGCTTGATGTACAAGTCAATCCATGTGAAGATATGTTTTGGAGTCCAACATGGAAAGACATCGCCTGATTACTAGCCAATAATGTGAGCTATTAACAGACACAAGAGAAATCATAGATAATGATAATGACCCTCAAGGTACTACAATACAAGTCGTGTGGTGTGAATATATGATCCGATGTCAAACACCAAACAAAATCTTTCAGTCGAAGGCCATTGATGTCAACCTGTCACCGGAAGTGAGAAACTTGCCATTGAGACATGCAAGCTTCAATGTACTAAAGAGGTTGTTTCTAAGTCAACTTCTTGAATAATGAGCTGATTTTGACAATAAGTGACCCGTCGTAAGAGGGCCTTAATGTATCCTACATCTATGACATGAAATTAAGCAAATGAGTTTTTGGAGGTGAAAACGATCTTACAACACAAGGTTCAGTAATGGCGTTCATGAAAAATGGAGGGTGAAGGTATTGCAGTGGATGAGGAATTAACTGGATGGTGGTTTCTCAACTAAATGACTTCTCTTGAACATATTGGTGACACTGAGATGGATTGGCTGCGTTAACCCCAACAGATGGATGGTGTGGAAGACCAACAGTGAAATGGCCAGTGAACGGAATAAGCCAACCCGACTCAATCATGGTGATGGAGTGAAAGTGTCATGTTCAAGAGTGACCTGCTACCATAAAATTCTTCAAGTTTTCTTCCCTTTATCCTGAGTCATTGCTGACCAGTACTTCTTTATTTTTTTCAAGCTTGAGGAGGATAACATATGCTTGTTTTATAGTTTTCCCTTCGGGCAAACTTGTCACTATGTTTTAGCAAGTCTAGCGATAGTGAAACTCATTCTTGTCTAGGTAGACAAGTTTGTCACTATTTTTTAATGAGTTTAACGACAAAGATAACTCGGTCCTTTTCATGTTTAGAGAGTTTGAAAAGGGATGACAAGGAAACTCCAACAGTTCTTTTTCGTAGCATAATCCCTTAAGTCTGAAAAAGGATAAAATAATACGAAAGGGATGACTTTTCTATCACTTTAACGAGATAAAAAAGACAAGCACTCGAACCTTTTCATGAGATAATCCCTCAAGTGTGAAAAATATTAAAATGTATAGGAGGGATGGCACTTCCAATCACTTTAGCGAGTTGGAAAGGCCAATAGATCAATAATGTTTTCATTTTTAATGAGTCTGAAAATAGTTTAAATGCGACTCTTTTTTGAGGAACGAGTGGCGTTTAGGGTAGCAACTGGTTCCAGGTAAGCTTGGAACTTCTCAAAACATGGTGATGTGAAAAGGTTGGCTAATAGGACCACTCGTCATAGTTGTTCCTCAAATGGGTAAACAATCGAGTGAAAGTGTATGATCGTCCAAAAGGATGGAGGTAATGGTGGGAACACAACCAAGGCTCAAAAGGCTGATAGCATGGCAATCACAAATGTTATTTACCAAAGGTGGGTTCTTGTTTTGATGAGCTTGAACCATGGGGGAACTATGCTCAGAGGTAAGTTTATTTTTTAACAAGCTTGAACCATGTGACAAAATATGCTCAGTGGTAGGTTTATTTTTTAATGAGCTTGAACCATGCGATAACATATGCTCAGTGGTAAGTTCATTTTTTAACAAGCTTGAACCATGCGATAACATATGCTGAGGTGGTAGGTCAAAAATGTTTAATTCACTATTTAGCACACCATATTCTTTCGTCGGTCATTGAACCTGCTCAATCACTCCATTAAACTGATTAGAAATACATATATATGTATGAAAAATGAGTTAAAACTAAAATTTTGCTTGAAGTATGTGAATAGTAAACATAAAAGTAGTTTTACCTTTCATTTTCATCATTCTATTTCAAATTTGGGATTTTGGAGCTTTGGAGTGGTTTTTGCCCTTAAATTACACCAGTTGATTTTGGGAGATCTGGTGGACTATTCTCTGTGCCATCAGTACTAGGTAGGAGCTAACCTTCGGCTCTTCATTTTCAATCCATCCTTCTTTGATTCTGAGCAGGTTTTTTCACATTTCTGGGGCCTTTGGGTTTGAAGATCTCATTCCCCAGCCATCGCACCTTGCCAGTATCGAAAGGTGTGATTCATACTTAGCTACCAACTAGCCAGTCAGTATGAATCCCACCTTGCTCAAAGGCAAGGTGCGATGGGTGCAAAAGGGCATCTTTACACAGTGATTTTTCATCAAAATTTTGCCTTTTTTTGCTCAAACTTAGATCCTAACTCATGTTTTGTTTGCATTTCAGATTTTTGTTCGATAAAGATCATTATTACATGGCATGAATGCAAACTTGAAGAAGAGGACATCATTTCTTTGCATGACCTGGGCACAGTTGCGGCGTTAAGAAACTGTGGCTTGCTAAAGTTCTTCTGCATATCCAGCATGAGGCAACAAATCAGTTTGTTGCAGTATTTTCTCAATGCTTGGGATCTAATTGACCAGGTATTCCAAATTAGAGGTAAATCCATTCCATTAACAATCGAGGAAATTTACTTTCTAATGGGGTTGTCGAGGCGTGGTGCCCCTCTTTCACTTTCAGGATTCGTTCGTGGGGGTGAATCCATGAAAGATTACTTTTTTCAATTCTGTAGAGATGGATCTCAACCGAGTAGAGATGGCAAGATCAATATCCAGGATTTCATTGATCAGCCCTTGAGGACCATTTTATTTACCTTTGCTAGATTGGCTGGTAGAACGACTTTGCATTTGGAAAACAGATCTTACATGCAGTATGCCCTGGAATGCCTTGAACCGAAGGTGTTCAACTGGTGTGAGGTGGTGCTTCCAATCATAAAAGAACAACTATCCAAAGTAAAGAATGGAAGAACCAAGAATTTTGGCTATGGTTCCATATTGACTGCTTTTTCCTTTGAGAGGATTCCACTGATGCAACCTCAGAACATTTCACTAGGATTGCTAGCACTAACGAAACCATAGATGCACAGATGGGTTGATCATATGGCCATACATGCCGGTTAGTCACAGATTTCCTTCTCTGATGCCTTTTTCGAGTGGTCTGACTGTCAGGAGATGGTCTTTGTGGAGTATCCATACGTCGAGATGGATTTCCGAGGTGACTCGGATTTGGCGTTACTAGTTGGCGAGCAATGGAGTGTTATAGGTAAAATTATTCGACCACATCTCTATTTATGAGTTTTATAATGTTTTTGTGTTTTTAAATGTTACCAAGACTAATCAAACTTATATGCGTGTGCAGATATTGGACCAGTGCGACCAGTGCCGTGCCCGTGGGCAGCAGATGACACTCCAATAGGAGAGGCTATAGAGAGCATCCTTCGTGACCTGGACATATCAGAGAACCTGGCAATGCTACAAGATCAGATCAAGGGCCTCACTCTCAGTATTCACAATGTCAGGATCGATGAGTTACCTTTGAGGTTACAGCGCCATATTATTGGCGTGCTGAGTCGATGGACTAGGCTCCTCTGCATGATCGCACAAGCGATGACATGTTATCACCAGCATCATTAGTCTAGGATGCTTCTCTGCATTCATTTTTTAGTTTCTTGGTCATATGACTGATTTTGTCTTGGACACAAAATATTTTGTAAAAACTATAAACAATTATATATTTTTTTATTTTTCGAAGTTTTATTTTGGTTAAGTTATGCAATCCTGATGAAAATGTTAATGTAAAATTCTTTCTTTACAAATGCTGCAAATGTCTATCTAACACATAGTTTGCTAATGAATCAGTCAATGTGTTTAAATTCCTGGAAATGTGTTGATTGAATGGAATCAAATTGTCTTTCCAAAGTCTTGACTCTTCGGAACATGCGATAAATAGCTGGCCAAACCGAATAAATGCCAATAAGCTGTAGAATGATGAATTGTGAATCTAGCTTGACAATGAGCCGGTGTATGACATGTGAAATATCATCAGAGAGAAGTTCAATCAATGTGCTATACTCAACGATGTTGTTCATTGATCGACCAATACATATCCCCCTGAAACTCACTAACTCACTGCTTGGAGCGAAAATGGCACAGGCTACAAAGGACAGGTTCCACATACTATGACTAGCTCCATTGGCATACCCAACAAATCATTCCAAAAATTCTGACATCTGCAACAAAAGTGAAGTGGATTACGTAACCAAAATGAAAACTCTAAAAGAAAAATAAAAATGCAATAAAAGCATATATACGATAAGTTTACCATGGTTAATCAAGCATAGTAACATTTAAGATACAACCCGTTTCAGGGCTGCGACAGTGGAATCCCATCATAATCGACCAGCTCGCAGGCTCCTTTTGTCAATACTCATTTAACAATGTAGGGGCCCATCCATAATGGTTCGAACTTAGCTGCTCCCAATTTGTCAGAGTCCTGATCGTAAATTAAGACTAGGTCACCTTCTGAGAATACACAAGGCTTGACATTCTTGTCATATTGGGTCTTGATGCATTTCTTATGTGCTTCATTAGCTAGTGCGGCATCATGATGGGTTTCATCCAGGTAGATTAGTTCCAAGAAATGAGCCTCTTTTTCCAAAGTTTCAAGAAGCAGATCAATTGCGAGCCTGAGGGAGGAGATTTCGCATTGAATTGGTAAGACAGCTTCCAGACATACACCAACTGAAAGGGCATAAATCCTGTTGCATTTCTCACGAAAGTCCTATACGCCCACAGAGCTGAGTACAGGATTAAATTCCAATTCCGCTTGTGGAATCCAATCATTATCTGTAGCATGTGCTTAAGCACTTCGTTGATTGCCTCAACCTGTCCATTAGCTTGTAGATAATATGGAGTAGAACTATCGTTGGGCAGTCCTAATTTGGCAGTCAATTCAACCATCATTTGATTGCGAAAATGTGATCCATGATATGTGACTATAGCCTGTGGAACATCAAATCTAGAAACTACATGATTAAAAAAAGGAGCAGTCGTTTCGCCGTTGTTGTTTAATGTAGGCATCACCTCAGCCCATTTTGTAAAATAGTCGACTGCGACTATAATATATCCATACCCCCCGACTGAGGTGGGGTTACATGCCATGAAATCAATGCCCCATTTAGCAAATGGACCAACAACAACTACTGGATGTAGTGGTGCAGGTGGTAATCTGGTTTTGCAATCAAAAATCTGACAAGCATGGAAACTTTTAACTGCAGTTATGCAATCTCTGAATATGGTGGGCCAAAAGTAACCTGATATTTTGTGTGGTAGCATAACCAAATAGATGCCCCCCACAATCACCTGAATGACAGTCATTCAAAATTTTTTGGCTTCCTCATGCATGAGGCACCTTCCCAGAACTGTATCGATACCACAACGGTAAAGTGTGTCGCCGATGATCAAGTAGTTTTTGGCTTGGTATCGAGTACATCACTGTTCAGAGTGAGAGGTGTTAGTCCTAAAAGTTTAGGTTTGGAGATAGACTAGTATATCCCCACACCACGGATCACTCGACGATATCAGAAACAGAGTCTCATCCATGATTGATGTTTTAGATGTTAAATCGTTGGATGATGATGGGAGGTCACAAAGTAAATCTGCTAAGACAAGAAACTTCTTTAATTTGGATTTGGTGAATTCCAGATCAAACTCTTGCAAAATAGCTATCCATTTTGAATATTTTCCCCCTAGTAATTGACGGACAGAATGTACATCATAGGGTTGCAATCTGACAGAATGGTAGTCTTGCAAAAGATAACATAGTGTCGAAATCTCTTTTCTTCTTGAACGGTTGCTAAAGCTAGCTTTTCAACATAAGAGTACCTTCTCTCTGTATCATTATGGTTGCAATTTAAATAATATATAGGATGTTCTATTCCATTATCTTCTTGCACTAAAACCATGGCGATGGTTGTATCTGTAGCGGTGACACACATGTTAAAGTCTTTTTGATAGTCAGGAGCATACATTAATGATGCTTTTATCAGGGAACCTTTTAAAGCATCAAAGGAAGCTTGCGCAACTTGATCCTATTGGAAGGGTACTCCTTTTTTAAACAGATGCGTATAACCTTTAGTGAGTTCGGCATAATGTGGAATGAACCTCCTCAAAAAGTTAGCTTTCCCTTGGAGTTTTTGAATCTGAAGAAAATTTGAAGGTGGAGGCATGTCAAGGATCACCTGTACCTTATATGGTTCGAGTCAAATTCTATCTTTAGAAACTACGAAACCAAGTAATCGACCAGAAGCAACACAAAACAAACACTTGCACAGATTGACTCATATTTTGTAGTGTCAGCAACGTAGAAATATGGATCTCAAATGCTGCAGATGATTAGTCTGCTTTTGCGAATGAGTCGGTAGATTGTCAAGATACAATTGAATGATGTGTTTGATGTCATGGAAGGGGTAGTTCATGTAGAAATTTCACCTGTAGAACAAACCGATATATGCAATGTCCTAAAGCATAATACTTTTTCTACTTCTACAAAACATTAAGCGGAAGCATAATAGAATTCATGAGCAACATCAAGTAGAAACATGTATAAATAATATGGAGAAATCAAACACACATAACACAAAAGATATAACTAGGGGAAAGCACCAGCCTAAAACCCCATCTCTGTCTTATCATACAAGTGGAAATATGTCTGGATTACACAAAGCCTTAGCTCAAAAGCTATCCAGCTCTCAGTAAAATCCCTCTGCTACTCATAGACAGTCAAAGGCTTCTCACAAACCTTCTCTCTGCCCTGCAAGCCTCCCATTTCTGTGGAAAATTTTCCAAGGTCATCCAGCTGCAACCTATGTGATTCTCACCTCACACACAACACTGACCTCTAAAATAACTACACAAACGTGAAGGAGATAAATCCTCATCATGGATGAGCTTTATTTATAGGAAAAATATTCATCCAACTGATAGTAAATTGTCCCTTCTCTGATCTCATTTGGGTCTTTGTCTGAACTGACATGCATGAGTTATTTAAGCTATAATATTTAGTTATCTGAAAATACCAATTGTTACATGCATGCAAGCATTAACAAACTAAATCTCATTAATTTAACAGCTTGTTGAATTAATCTAACTCGACTTGACTCAGTTAACTCTGCCAACTAATTACAACTCATCCTTATCTCTTTAACTAATGGATAAATTCACCAATTAATAGATAAGTTGTTGCACGTGCTCACATATACTTCAAATTTGTTTTTCCTTAACTAATTAACTCATGGAGATTAATTAATTAATATTTTAAACTTCTGTTAAGACCAAATTTGCTTTTACTTCCTATAGACAGACCAAGGATTGCTATAAATAGGAAGGAACAGAAAAATGCTATTTTTAGAACTTTCTATTTTTAGCAGTTTCACCTCTCACCCAAGGTGGCAAATGACCTCATTGGCCAAACTGCTATTTTTAGACATGGTATTTTGAGGATTCCTATTTTTACCACATTCTCAATTTAACATTTCTTGTTGCACATTTTCAACACTCCCTCTCAACAAGAAAGGCTTCCTCTCAAACCCGATCTTATAACTCTGGAATGTTCTACATGAAACACATCTACCCGGTCCACTTGCTCCAACAACACTTGGAACAAAAGTATTCCCAGTTGACCACTCTGTTGGGCTAGGAACATACTCTAATGTTGAAGCTCTACCTGCTGCTAAAAAGTGCTCCTTCTCTGACATTTGTGCTACTACAACCTCTCCATGCATCTCGCACCATTACACACCTCTCTATGCCACCTAGCACTGTGCAAAACATTTGTGCCTCTCACATTGTTGCAACCTACTAGCTATGCATTGTGTTGGGATTCCCTGCACTATCACTCTCTCTGCCGCTCCATCTGCATCTGTCTCTACCCAATAAGTCAGTTACTACTACTCCACATCGAGGCTCCTATAGCAAGGTCTCATCCAAGAGGTTAGGTACCTTAAGGATCCTACCCCTCCTTCTTAGGATGATCACTCTATATTGCCCCACCTCCTACCTAGAGGTATGGTTGCATGAGATCCCTTAGCCAACGTGCCTCGAATTTTCCTCCTACTGGAGGTCTCTGCATGAGTAGATATCTCTACTCTATCTCCACATAGCTTCCCCTGTTGTGGATGCTCCACAACTTCCTGAAGATGCTGCACCAATCGTGGCTCCTCCACAATCGTCTGAGACTTCTTCTCGCTCTGCATGTTGAAAGGTAATATACCTTCCCTCTCAACCACCAAGTCTCCATCAATTTCCTTGCTGCTCAAGGCTTTGCATGCATCTTGAACCTCAAGAGGATACAGGTTCTTGGCTAGCACACCAATCTATTTCCACTTTCCCGTCGTCACGAAATTTTATAGAAAAAGAGTTGATTTTAAATCAACGATATCTCCCTCATCCGAACTCCAATTCAGCCAATTTTTTTTTTATTTTTGGTATTTTTCTGCAAGGAATCCAAATCTTCTATTTGTTTTTGAAAATTTTGTACAAAGATTTTCAGATCTTCTCTACAAACTCTAGGCCCAAAACTCAAAACTTTGAAATCTCCTCTTAGTATATTGTTCTTCCTTGATCACCTATGCTCTGATACCATGTAGAAATTTCACCTGTAGAACAAACTGATATATGCAATGTCCTAAAGCATAATACTTTTTGTACTTCTACAAAACATTAAGCAGAAGCATAATCGAATTCATGAGAAACATCAAGTAGAAACATGTATAACTAATATGGAGAAATGAAACACACATACACAGAAGATATAACTAGGGGAAAGCACTAGCCTAAAACCCCATCTCTGTATTATCATACAAGTGGAAACATGTTTGGATTACACAAAGCATTAGCTTGGAAGCTATCGAGCTCTTAGTACAATCCCTCTACTGCTCATAGACAGTTAAAGGCTTCTCACAAACCTTCTCCTTTGCCCTCCAAGCCTCCTATTTCTATGCACAGTTTTTCTGGATCCTCCAGCTACAGCCTATGTGATTCTCACCTCACACACAACACTGAACTCTGAAATAACTGCACAAATATGAAGGAGATAAATCCTCATCATGGATGAGCTTCCTTTATAGGAAAAATATTCATCCAACTGATAGTACACTGTCCCTTCTCTGATCTAAACTGGGTCTTCGTCTGAACTGACATGCATGAGTTATTTAAGCTATAATATTTAGTTATCTGAAAATACCAGTTGTTACATGCATGCAAGCATTAACAAACTGAATCTCATTAATTTAAGAACTTGTTAAATTAATCTAACTAGACTTGACTCAGTTAATTGAGCCAACTAATTACAACTCATCCTTATCTCTTTAATTGATGGATAAATCCACCAATTAATAGATAAATTGTTGCATGTCCTCACATAGACTTCAATTTTTTTTCCTTAACTAATTAACTCATGGAGATTAATTAATTAATATTTTAAACTACTGTTAAGACCAAATTCGCTTTTACTTCCTATAGATAGACCAGGGACTACTATAAGTAGGAAGGGACCCATAAATGTTATTTTCAGAAGTTTCTATTTTTAGTAGTTTCACCTCTCACCCAAGGTGGCCAATGACCTCATTGGCCAAA
>APFE030770630.1:0-51579 GCA_000404065.3 Pinus taeda | reverse complement strand
GACTACACAGGAGGTCAAAACAGCCCCTAGGAGCCCTGAATCGGGAAAAGGAGGCGATTTTGATGCATGCATAAGCTGGGAACACAAGGCCAAAATGGGGGAGCCTTAAGCACTCGGTCACATTGGGAGCCAAAGAACCACTCACAAAGAAAGAAAAAGCACTAAAAAGCAAAGGCGGGACCTGCGCCCTGGAAACCGGCGGTTTGATCGGGGTGCCCTTGAATGGTAAGAGGTTTTGGAGGAGAGTGGAGCGATACCACTCAGCGATTGATGCATGGCAGTGGAGGTGAGAGAAAACCCATCGTGATCGTGAGCTAATGGTCGAGCAAGTCAACCACGCTCGACATGTGTATGACGTTCGATCTGGAGGAGCCCAGATCGGATGGCTGAGATTGCGCCTGATGGAAGAAGCAAAATCGATGGGGGAATAAGCTGCAATTTAAAAAGGATTGGGAATCCATTGACTTCCATGGTGGAGAAAGAATGTATCCACAACATAACCGAAGAAACGAGCCAATGGAGCATGCTGGAACCAGTTAGATGGGGACACATGGCACTCCCTAAGCGTTCATGCTGACGCCGAACAGGGAATGCCAAGCATAGCTGCAGAAGTTAAATCGATGTAGGTGGGAGAGGAACCGAACAAGCATAGGGGTCAAATGGTTAAAGCCATGAATGGAGATAGTCGAATAGGAGTTGAAGGATTTTGAGAAGAGTCTAAGCGACCAGAGAGACAATGAACAATGAACCCTGAGAGGAGGACTGAGCACAGAGAATAGTAAAGCCAAGCAGAGGAGATAGAGGGCCGAGCTAATCACAGGCATCATTGAGCACTAAAGAACTTGAAGACTCAAGCCTTCCCATAGAGGAATCTATCTGGATTGAGCATCACAGTTGGCTCTTTCCACTATAGACCAAAGATCACAGAGTTGGTAGGAAGAAAAAGGTTTTATGAACTCTGAGTGGCTTGCAGAATCCAAGGACCACCCTGCCAAGCACAATATGTTCTCAGGAGAACTCATATTGAGTCTTTGTAATGTAATTTCTCTTCTGTAAGACACAATAAAACAAGGCCACCACCGAAGCTGGACCAGAGACGTAGCCCTAGAGAATAGGGTGAACTCCTTATTAAAAACTATTTATGTCTTTGTGTTGCTTATTGTATTTCTCTGCTGTCTTTCCATTTAAAATTTTTGTGTATTGGCAATCTGATTGATTCATTGTTTCAATAACACAGAACACACACACCTGCACATGAGTCTATAATACCTTTTGTTTAATAAATCTTCAACTGAGGTCACTCATAGGGTGATTACTAGATCAGTTAGTTGGTCAATGATTGTAATTCCACTTTGGAAGAGAAATGCAATCTTTCTAAAAATGTAGACACAACGACAGCCATAGCATAAATCCATGACCTTCCCAGTAAGATATTGTAGTCAAGGTCTCCATCAATGACCTCAAATTGAATCTCTACTGTCTTGCCGCCCAGTTCAACTTGCAAGTTACTTAAAATCCCATACGGCATGTATGTTCTTCCACAAAATGCTTTTAATGTCATTGATGATCATGACAAGGGTGGTGAACCTAAAGTTTTCTAGCAACTCATTGATGTAATACAGGTAGATGCCCCCTCGTCAATTATCATTTGATGAATAGTTTTATTGAGGGATTTTACCTGTATGAGGAAAGTGAGTTGGCCTGGTAACTTAGGTGCATATCCTTTATGGTTAAAGGCCACAAGATTGGAATCCACTGGATCAATCCCACCTATTGCTGATAACAAAGCTTGCTTTTGGGAGGGGCAATTCTGCAGTACTTCAAGTGTCAACATAACAGATGGCGACTAAGCCAGGTCCTCCACTATATTATAATTTTGTGTTGCTTGGGCATGAGGATTAAATTTTGACTTATGTATGACTCCCTTTGGCAGCAGTTAATTTAGGAATAATGGGTGGAAAAACTTCTGGTGAAGTCATTATTGAACTGCTAGGTTGATATGTAGCTTGGTTGTATGACGACTTTGGATTCCCGTAATATTTATTGCTTGTCAATATCAAAGCATCATTTTGCTGTTTCAAGATGGATAGCATAAGCACTTGTGATGTCGAAGCATGATTGATAGCAACCAAATTAGTTTCTGGGTTTGGAAATGGATCAGTCAACACCACTGAGGTACTTGAAGTCTTTAACAATTTCATGACCTCAGCTCGATGTGGACAATCTCTCATCCAATGGTCCTCGTTACATATGTGTTATAGAAATATTTGGGCACTGCAACCCCAATCATATATGTTGATAAACCAAGGTCTCTTTAACCCCTAAAAGTGTTGTTTCATACCCTAAAGAATCATGGTCAATTGATTACATCATTTCCCAGATGTTTCACCTGAAAAACCACTTAGAATTGGCCAAAACTAGACCATACTGACTGCTCCATGGTCAAGGTCCGATGCATACTGGTTGTTGGAAATAATACTGAGGGGGGGTGAATCAGTATTATCAAACTCTTATCAATTTATACAAATATTTTTCAGAAATGACAATTGAAACATACATATACCTTTCAAACTTATAATTAATTTATTTTTCAGATGTTTGTCATTAATCTGTATGTGAGAACCATAGAATAATGAGTAGGAACACAAAATAGACAGTCACACTAAGGAACACAAGATGTAAGGTGGAAACCCAATGTGGGGGAAAACGACCTACTGCAATATGTCTCTATCTTCTTTCAATTAGAAACTTCTTCTTACAATGACTTTGCGCTGCTGCAGTCTTTTACCAGTACGCAGGCTGCAACCTGCAGAGAGCTACAACCCTCTGTCATTTTCCATCTTCTTCTGGAAGGGAGCTACAACCCCCTTAGCTCTTGTACTAGCTGAAATACTAGTACGTAGGTGTTGACCTACAGAAGGCTACAACCTTCTCTTTTCTTCCAGGGACCACGTTTCATAAATTTTCAAACTAGATCCAAAACATCAAGTACATGTGCATGACCCAATCTCCTTTAACAAATAACTTCTTAGAATGTAGTAACCAGAAAATAACACCAGTAACCAGACACCAATTTAAACCCAGATCTTTACAGAAACAGATAAAATACAACTAAAATATATATCAAGAAAGGCCTGCAACTTCACCGAAGGAAACCTGCGGATATCCGCACTTCTGCTGTGACAAGTCTGTGCAACTTCGCACCCGCATTGTCTACTGTTCAGCGCACCTCTGCACCTGCTTCTTCTCTGGTTCTATGCACCTTCGCACCTGCTTCTTCTCTGGTGCTGCGCACCTCCGCACTGTGCCATTGCCACTCCTGTGCACTTCCGGATTTAGATAGTTTATCAATTCTCAAACATACCCCAGACTATTTAAATCACAGATCCATTCATGTGTCAAAGGGATCCCAACTATTCAGTAGATCTGACTTATAATGCTCCAGTTTCTCCTAGATTCAGATTCAACTATGTCTCACCAACCTCAGAAATTTAGATCTTGCTATTCTTAAGATTTTCAACACTTGTTTTTTTTCAACTAATCTCCTTTCCCTTTTATAGTCAAGACCTTACTCAAACCATGGATCAAAGCCATTGAGAAACAATACTAGGGATCCAAAACCTGGGTTCAATATTTTAGATGCCAAAACCACAGACCAAAACCATATGATAAAAAATGTTGGACTAAACACCATCGACCAAACATAAGATGCACGATTTTCTCTGCATGAAAGTTCATGCATTTTAGGTTTGTACCTTTTGTGCGGGAGACCTGTGAACATATCCGCACCTTTCCAATGGTTCTCCTGCGCAACCTGCCGATGTTAGAAACTTTTGATCTGTGTACCTGCGGAACCAGAAAACAAAGCTACACTATCATTTATCATCTAAGATGAGTGGGTTACCATCAAGTACAACATATGTATCATAATGCCAACACTCGCTGCTACACTAGCTAGGTGCGATGCATACTAAAAGAGCCTTCTGTGGGGTGCGATGAGCGAGAGCAGACAAATGGCAGAGACAGTTTGCTAAGTGGATACCCAGAGAATCTTCTAGAAACTTCTCATATGACACTTGCCTCTTAGAATTAACCCATGGATGAGTAAGATATCAATGAAATCTCCAAATGGAACTAAGAATTATCAGTGGAATGACACTAATAAAAAACCCAGAGCTAATTCACACCTCTGCAAATATCTATAAATGGATCCCTCATCTGAGAGATCTAGAGGTTGGAATTTTTTTATTTGTAAGGAATTGTTGTTGGTTTCTCTTTGAGGAGAGACATTGTATTGTTGGGTGATCTTTCTTTTCATGAGGTGAAGAGGGCTTTGATTCTAGGAGGATGATGTTGAATCAGACATCTGGTTTTAATCCTCTCTTCTACTATTAATAAATTTATTTGAGTTTTACTCCATATAATACTATATTTGTGAATCTTGTTATTTGTGGATTCAATTGTATGGTCAATGTATTTCTAATCTACATTGTTTATGATATCATAGATCGAGATGCTTTGATGGTGTTTTGTTGCTTTGCCTCTACAGGTATTCCCTAAAAGCGGGACAAGTAGGAGAGGAGTCACAAGCTCTAACAGGGGAGAGGGGAAACAAGCAAGGAGCCAAGCACAAGATCCAGGTTGGTCCTCTTTGCTTCTCTCTTATCTATCATACATAAAGGAAATCACAATTTGCTTTGATTGTTTGTTTCAAAGACAGCTACCCATCTTAGTGGGATTAGCAGATCGAAAAGACACTATTTTTCCTGGAACAAAATGGCAACTCTGCTGGGGAGAAAATAGTTTGTTTGTTTGTTGTTTTCTTTATAAACTACAGACAGAGCTTGAAGTTAGCCAGCTAGCCTTCAAACTACTTTTGCTATGTAACTGCAAAGTAGATGAATGTTGATTCAGTCAATCTCTAGGTTGGTTTATGAACTGAACATCTGACTTACAAGCATCTTAAATGCCCTTGTGGTAGCTCAATAACCTCATAAGATCATACCCCTATACTTTGTTTTTACTATCTATCATAGCTCAGCCTTAATCACTGAGCTTAGTTGCAAATTTTGAGCAAAAACCAAAATCAGTTTCATTCTCTGGCCCATCACACTATTTGTAATTGGCAGCATGTATGCATCGCACCTCCTGTGTGTTGCAGGTGAGATGCATCCTTGTTTCCCTTAAGGACAGGTGCGATGACTGAATGATATTGTTTGTTTCTTTGAAATTTGGTTTTTTTCCTCTTTGTTTTCAGCTCTATTCAGTAGTTTTGCTGCTTATGATCAGTATCTCATTGTTGAAGCCTCTTTCCTTTACATTATTCAGCCTCCATTGATAGGGATTTCTAAATTTTTTATGTATTTGCCTATCATTTACAGTCCTTCTTGGTCAAAAGTAGCTTAATCGAACTGTCGTTTTTGATGAAAAAAAGTGTCGTAACTATAATTTCCAATCAAAAATAAGAATGTCGTAAAGCCTTCCTCTTATAGATAGTCGATCATGCTTTTTCCATTATATTTGATTTGAATTATTAATATTTAAAGTGTTGAAAGTAGTTTTCTATTCGAAATTGAAAAGTGTCATTTTCGTCTTCCTTTCATTTTGAAAAGAAATTGTCGACGTGTCGCTTTGAAGAAAATAGTTCAGATCTGTACGTAGTTTTCCTTTTTGGCATTCTCACATTAAGGAAATGAAAAACAAATACATGCACTTGCATTTGCATTTATACTGTGTGCGAAAATGATTTAGGAAAATTGCATTTAGTGTGTGCTCTCTGCTCTTTGTTGAAAGAATTGATATCTTCTTTCCGTAGTAGCTAGGATTTTCAATGCTAAAATAAATGATTGTTTATCATTTTAGATTGCATATTTAGGAATTTCATATCTACATCATGCTGTGAACCTTGAAAGATAAACTTCTAAGAAAGATAAACTCTAAAATGAATCTCAATGAACATAACAACGCTTGGGAACCTAACGCAACACATCTAGAGGTCTAGGCTAGAGATGTATTCTGGCGTCGTAAAACCTAGTAACTATCATTTTCATCGAAGGTTGGGTGATTCCTCCTCTTTGATACGACAAGTTCCATTACAAACTTCTACTCCCCGTATTGTGAAGTATATATTGGGAGACCACAATAGGCTGATATTCTTTATCCATAGGAAGCCATGTCTGCCACCCTATCGATCGCAATGCACTGAACATAGCATTTGGGAAGATTGATTGCCATACGTAAGTCCTTGGTAATGTATCTTTAATTTACCACCAAGGTGTATTTTGTAGTTTTGCGATTGGTTTGGTAATCCCTCTGTCTCGACTTCTAGAGTAGTAACTTTCATTCCTTTATGACTCCTTAAAAGAAAAGGTCCATCTGAGCACTTGTCACTTTAGGCTCATTAAAAATCAAAGGCGACTAGAGTCATCTTTAGCTTTTTCTCAACTCTTAAAAATTGAAAAAGCAAAGTTGTATCAAAGCATCATCAAAATTTATTTAATTCAGAATAACATCCCTATTCCTTCGTTGATCTTAGGTTGCGTTAATGGATTCCATTGATCAAGGAATCCCTTTTGGAGAAATCATAGCCCCGTCTCTTCTTTGGGAGATATCGGTGCTCCGTATATGGCTACATTGTCTCTACCAAGAATCATAATCGGCTTGCCATTATGGCTATTCTCAACCTCCGTCATTCAAAATATCGTAATTCCTCAACCATCGAATCAAGAACCAGTTGATACCAAAAGTGACCCTTGACTTTCTACTTTGTTTGTTTCTCCCTCCCTTTCTTCCTCTTCACGTGGCAAAAATAGTGATGCTAGTAACCAAGTAGCTGAAAAGAAGAAGAAAGGGAAGGAGAAGAAGAAGAAGAAGTCAGTTAAGTAAGGGGCAAACAATGAATCATCTGGTGAAAGTCCACACATTAAAACCCCTAAATATCCTTGTTTAATTTTCAAAGGAAACCATTTTCTCTAGGATTGTCCTTGCATTCCATAGATCTTGAGAGAATGGTCTCCTCGTTCCTACCGTCTGGTGTCATCAACCTCTGGTGATCATGTTGAAAGCACACCATCAATTAGTGAAAATGAAGTTCTTGGACAGAAATGAAAGGTCAAAATTCCATGTCAATTATGCAATGAAGACCATCACCTTCACCAATGTCCTTTTCTAGATGAGGCCAAGAGAATCTTACATAATCGTCCTGATTCACCACAATGATTTCCACCTGGATACAAGAATCTCTTACCAAGTCCATCGCTAGTTGAAAACGCGATTGATGTAACTAAACCATCAGTCAAAGTGCCTATTGTTAAAAGTAAACCTTCTGAGTCAATGTTGGACCAAAGTCAATAGGTCGAAATGGCAGTCGACCCAATCTTACCTTCAGAAGGTCCACCTTCATACGATAAAATTTCCAAAGAGAATGAGAACAATATTGTCCAAATTATTTTTATTAATATAGAGTCTGATGAAATTGGGGGAAATATGCCCATTCCTTTCTAATAGGAGGAAAGTTCCCCAGTTCAACAGGTTCATCCAACCGTTTATTCAGTACCCCCTCCAAGGAATCTAGTCGTTTCCTTCGATTGGAATCAACTAGTGGGACCCCGCCTTCCATCTAACGTACCATTCTGAATCATAGTACAAGTTTAGAAAATGATTGTGTTTGGCACTATCATAGATGAAGGGGCTTCAGTGAGTATCCCTTCCTCAACTACCTGGAAAGTGCTTGGTTCACCATCACTTCTGCCTAAGAATCAAAATTTGTCAGGCTTTAACAAAGGAACCAGTTGACCATTAGGGATCCTTCTAAAGTTGCCTATAACTTTGAAAAGGAAACCATTTAGTTGAACGTGACGGTAGTCCAAGGGCCATCAGATTACAATCTACTCCTTAGGCGTGACTATATTTATAGCATGGAAGCTATTGTTTCAACACTCTTTCGAGTGATGTGTTTCCAGCATGAAGGCAAAGTGGTGCAACTTATCGACCCACTTTCATTTCTCGGTTCAAGCCCAGCTATGAGTCAAACATCATCCATAAATGGTCTCTTTATGTCAAGAATGTCTCTTCAACCTTTAGTTCATCCACGTAATTACCGCGAGTAGTCTAGTGGATGTAATGAAGCTTAGGGGGCATGCACCCTGCTCTGCTTTAGCAGGCTAACCCAGCTGAAAAAATAGATTTCCTTATAGGTTATATGATTGTTCTGAAACATCATTTCCTTGTAGAATATGGGATCAATCTGAAACAATTATCTCCTCACAAGTTATGTGATTGGAAGCTCACACCATTCATGCTTGTCTATTTCAATGGACAAAGCCAAGGAAGTGTTTTGTCTGCTCTGCGGATGAAACAATCCTGCTTAAATGTAGGGACTTCCATAAGGCAACCTGGAAACTCTTGTTTTCTCAATACCTGGGGGCATGCAACCTTTTTTATGCAAGTGAAAATGACCAATTTCATATTTTTGGTTTTTTAGCATTTTCAGCTTTTTAGTTTTTTTAGTTTCAATTTCTAAGGTTAGGTGATTGGACTAACAACCATTCACCTTTGTCTGCAGTGCGTGGATGAAGAAAAGGAAGTGTTTTGTCTACCTAACCTCTGTAGTTCCTTAGCTTTTAGTGTAGTTTGATATGTAGTTTGGTCGTTTCCAGCCTACATAAAAAGGTAATGAGGAAAGTTACGCATGGTGCAAGCTCACTAAAAAATAAACCTACGAATGAGAGACATATTTAAAATGACTGGAATGAGCAATGTTTCTGCAAGGTTCAACCTCATTAAAAAATAAACCCACCACTAAGCATATATTAATGCAAGGTTCAAGCTCATTAAAAAATAAACGTACCTTCAGTAAATGACCTTTGTGATTGCCATGCTATCATCCTTTTAAGCCTTGGTTGTGTTCTTACCGTCACCACCATTCTTTTGGCCAATCATATGGTTCCACTTGATTATTTACCCTTTTGAGGAATAGCTATGATGAGTAATCTTGTTAGCCACCCTCTTCACACTGCCATGTTTTGAGAAGTTCCAAACTTACCTAGAACTAGTTGCTACCCGAAAACATCACTTGTTCCTTAAAAAGAAGTCTCTTTTAAGCTCTTTTTAGAATCATTAAATATGAAAATATTGTCGAGCTACTGGCCTTTCCAGCTCATTAAAGTAAAGGGAAACACCATCCCTCCTCTACATTTTAATCTTTTCAGACCTGAGGGATCATCCCACAAAAAGATCGAGGGCTTGTCTTTTTCGACTCGCTAAAGTGATCGAAAACTAATCCCTTTTGTATTATTTTATACTTTTTTGGGCTTAAGGGATTATGCTATGAAAAAGGACTACTAGAGTTTCTTTCTCGTCCCTTTTCAAACTCTCTAAAGATGAAAAGGATTGAGTTATCCTTGTCGTTAAACTCATGAAAATAATAGTGACAAACATGTCCATCAGGACAAGAGCGAGTTTCACTGTCACTAGACTCGCCAAACGTAGCGACAGGTTTTCCTGAAGGGAAAATTATAGAACAAGCATATGTTATCCTCCTCAAGCTTGACAAAAATAAATAGGTATTGGTTAGCAATGATTGGGGAAAAAGGGAAGAAAACTTAAAGAACTTCATTAGTAGCAGGTCGCTCCTGAACATGACACTTTCACTCCATCACCATGATTGAGTTGGGTTGGGTTATTCCGTTCACCGGTCATATCACCATTGGTCCTCCACACCATCCATCTTTTAGGGTTAATGCCACCAATCCATCTCAGTTTCACCAACATGTTCAAGAGAAATCATTCAGAGAATTCACCACCCAACTAACTTCTCATCCACTGCAATACCTTCACCCTCCATTTTTCATGATCGTCATTCCTGAACCTTGTATCATCAGATCATTTTCACCTCTAGAAAATCATTTGCTCTGTTTCATGCCATAGATGTGGGATGCATTAAGGCCCTCCTATGACGGGTCACTTCTTGTCGATATCTGCTCATTATCTAAGAAGTTGACTTAGGAACAACCCTTTCAGTACTTTGAAGCTTGCATGCCTCAATGGCAAGTTTCTCACTTCCGGTGATAGGTTTACATTAATGGCCTTACACCAAAATATTTTGCGTGGTGTTTGACATCATATCATATCTTCACACAACGTGAATTATACTGTAGTACCTTGAGGGTCATTATCATTATCGGTGATTCCTCTCGTGCCTGTTAACAACTTAAATCATTGGCTGGTAATCAGGAGATGCCTTTCCATGTTCGACTTAAGAACATCTTTTTACATGGATCGACTTGTACATCGAGCAAAGAATGAACAAGTTTGAAGACCTTGGATCTAGTTTCATCCATCTTGGCTACGATATATTCAGGAAAATAAAGACATGAAATGCACACAGAAGCTGCACAGATGATCATTCAAGATAAGGGATGATGACTCTACAAGAATCACCAGTCTACAACAACAGATGATTATCTGTCCTATGTACATGAAAATGAATTTATAAAGCTGAGCATGGGAATTCCCACCTCATCTAGATCATGAAAATAATATGATGATGATTTATTGTATTTTATTTTATACAGGTCACCTTCCAGTTCGAATACCTCAGATCCTCATGATAAATCATTTCACCCAACATCATAAGATTTACGACCTAATGCTTTAGGGGGAAATTGTTATAGACATATTTGGGCACTGCAACCCAAATCATATATGTTGATAAACCAAGCACTCTTTAACCCCCAAAAGTATTGTTTCATACTCTAAAGAATCATGGTCAACTGATTACATCATTTCCCAGAAGTTCCACTTGAAAAACCACTCAGAATTGGCCAAAACTGGACCATATTGACTGCTCCATGGTCAAGGTTCGATGCATACTGGCTGCCACACTAGCCAGGTGCAATTCATACTGAAAGAGCCTTCTGTGGGGTGCAATGAGGGAGAGTAGAAAAATGGCAGAGACATTTTGCTAAGTAAATACCTAGCGAATATTCTAGAAATTTCTCATATGACACTTGCCTCTCAGAATTCGTCCAAGGATGAGTAAGAGATCAATGAAATATCCAAGTGGAACCAAGAAATATCAGTGGAATGACACTAATAGAAAATCCAGAGTTGACTCACACCTCAACAAATATCTATAAATGGATCCCTCATCTGAGAGATTTCTTGTCTGGAATTTTGTCATTGGTGAGGAAGTGTTGTTGGTTTCTCTTTGAGGAGAGACAATGTATTGTTGGGTGATCTTGCTTTTCATGAGGTGAAGAGGGCTTTGATGCTGTGACGATGATGTTGGATCAGACAGCTGGTTTTGTTATAGACATATTTTGGCACTGCAACCCCAATCACATATGTCCATAAACTAAGGGCTTCTAAACCCCTAAAATTGTTGTTTCATACCCTAAAGGAACAAGGTCAGCTAATTACATCATTTCCCAAAAGTTCTACCAAATAAATTGCTCAGAAATGGTCAAAACTGAACCATATAGACTACTCCATGCTGAGGGTGCAATGCATCTCACCTGTCACATGAAAAGGGTGCGATGCATACTGAAAAGCCCTTCTGTAGGGTGCAATGAGCGAGAGCAGACAAATGCTAGAGGCAGTTTGCTAGGTGGAAACCTAGAGAATCATCTAGAAACTACTCATTTGACACTTGCCTCTCTGAATTTACCCAGGGATGGGTAAGAGATCATGAAATATCCAAGTGGAACTAAGAACTATCAGTGAAATGACACTAATCAAAACACTAGAATTTGACTCACCCACCTGCAAATATCTTTGTATGGACACCTCATCCTAGAGATTCGGAGGCTGGAATTTTGTATTTTTGCAAGGAAGTGCTATTGGTTTCTCTCTGAAACATTGTAGTGTTGGGTGATCTAGCTTTTTATGAGGTGAAGAGGGCTTTCATTCTGGGAGGATTGTGCTAGGTTAGACCACTGGGTTGTAATCCTCTCTGCTACTATTTCTATCAATAATGCTATTTGAGTTTTCCTCCATATTCTTATATATTTATGAATCTTGTATTGGTGTATGAATTTGTATGGTTAATATACATCTTATTATATATTGTTTATGGTTATAGATCTCTATGCTTTGATGGTATTATGCTGCTTTGACTCTACAGGTGTTCTTTGAAGCGGGACAAGTGAGGAAAGAGTGGTGAAGCTCTGTCAAAGGGGGCAGGAAACAAGCAAGGAGCCAAGTGAAAGACTGAGGTTGGTACTCTCCACTTCTCTCTCATCTATCTCTCATAAAGGAAAACAAAAGTAACTTTAGTTTGTTTTTTTCTAAGATAGCTACCCATAATAGTGGGACTAGCAGCTCCGAATGGACACTAGTTTTCCGGATAACAAAATGGCGACTCCACTAGGGAGCGAATAGTTTGATAGTCAGTTACTATTGTTTGCTTTATAAACTATAGATGGAGCCTAAAGTTAAGCCAGCTAACCTTCGAAATGCTTTTTCTATGCAACTGCAAAGTAGATCAATGCTACTTCAGTCAATCTCTGGGTTAGTTTATGAACTGAACATCTGACTTGCAAACATCCTAAGTGCCCTAGTGTTAGGTCAGATAAACTCATTAGATCAGGCCCTATACTTTGTGTTTACTACCTATCATAAGCTCAGCCTAAACCCCTGAACTTAGCTACAAATTGTGAGTAAAAACCAAGCTTAGTCTTGTCAATGAACCATCGCACTGTCTCTCATTGGCAACCTGGATGCATCACACCTCCTATCTGTTGCAGGTTAGATGCCTCACTATTTCCCTGTGTTACATGTGTGATGATTGAATGAGACTATTTCTACCTCCAAATTTTGGTTTTTCGTTCATTGTTTTCAGCTTTATTTAGTAGTTTTACTGTCTATGATCAGTATATCATTGTTGAAACTCTCTTCCCTTGCATTATTCAACCTCCATTAATAAATAATTGTGAATTTTTTAATATATTTTTCGTCATTTACAGTTCTCCTTTGAAAATAGTAGCTTAATTTAACTATCATCTTTTGATTTGAAAGTGTCACAAGTGTTGTAAAGTATTCCTCTTTTAGATAGTTGATTACATTTTTGCTATTGCTAAAGTGTCGCTTTGAGGAAATATAGTTCAGATCTGTACTTAGTTTTCTTTTTTTCATTCTCACATTAAGGAAACTGAAAAACAAATACATGCATGTGCATTTGCATTTAGACTACACGCGGAAATTGGTTTAGGACAGTGCATCTTAGTGTGTGCTCTCTGCTCTATGTTGAAAGAAGTTTACTTCTCTTTCCTTAGTAGCTAGGATTTTCATTGCTAAAAGAAAGTAAACGACTGTTTATCATCTTAGATTGCATATTTAGGAATTGTATATCTACATCACGCGGTGAAATTTAAAGGCAAACTTCATAAGAAAGATAAACTATAAAATAAACCTCAATGAACATAAGAATTCTTTTGAACCTAACGCACAACATCTAGAAGTCTAGGCTAGAGATGTATTCTGGCTTCATAAAGCCTAGTAACTATCATTTTCATCGTAGGTTGGGTGATTCCTCCTCTTTGATACAACAAGTGCCAGTACAAACTTGTGCTCCCATGTACCATGAAGTATATATTGGGAGACCACAATAGGCTATATCCTTTATCCTTAGGAAGCTACGTCTACCACCGTATCGATCGCAATGCACTGAACATAGCATTCGGGAAGATTGACTGCTGTACGTAAAAAGTATTGTGTAGTTTTGCAATTGGTTTGGTAATCCCTCTGTCTAGATTTCCAGAGTATTCACTTTTATTCCTTTTCAGACTCCTTAAAAGAAAAGGTCCATCTGAGCACTTGTCACTTCAGGCTCCATAAAAATCGAAGGCGACTAAAGTCATCTTTAGCTTTTTCTCAACTCTTAAAAATTGAAAAAGCAAGTTGTGTCAAAGCATCATAAAATTTATTTTAATCAGAATAACATCACTTTTCCCTCGTTGTTCTTAGGTTGAGAAAATGGAGTCCACCAATCAAGGATTTCCCCTTGGGGGGAATCCTAGTCCTTTCTCTTCTTGGAGAGATGTTGGTTCTCCACAGATGGCTACATTGTCCCTTCCAGGACTCACAGTTGGCCTACTAGTATGGCTTTTCTCGACCTCTGCCATTCAAAACACTATAACTCCTCAGTAAACAAATCAGCAACTAGATGATAATAAAGTCACTCCCCCACCTCTACTTTGTTTGTTTCTCCCTCTCCTTCTTCCTCTTCGCGTGGTGAAACTAGTAACACTAAAAACCAAGTAACTGAGAAGAAGAAGAAACGGAAGGATAAGAAGAAGGAGAAGCTAATGGTGAAAGGGGGAAACCATGCATCATCTGTCAAAAATCCACACACTGCACCATCCAAACCTAAATCTCCATGTGTCATTTGCAAAGGAGACCACTATCATCGAGATTTTCCTTACATCCCGCGGATCTTAACGGACTTGTCTCCCCACTTGCACAATACAGTGTCTTCAACCTCTGACGATCATGTTGAGAGTACACCATCAACTAGTGAAAAATAAGTCAATGGATAAAAAGGAAAATCTAAATTTCCTTGTAGACTGTGTGAAGGCGATCATGCCCTCCACCGTTGTCCTTTCCTGGACGAAGCTAAAAGAGTTTTGGATAACCATCCTGCTTCACCACAACGACTTCCTCCTGGATACAAGAAACTCTTCCCGAGTCCATTATTAGTTGAAAATCCGACTGACACAACTTTTTTATTAGTTTAAGCATATATCATTTAAGATAGACCCTCTGAGTCCGCACCGGACAAAATTCAATAGGTGGAGAGGGCAGTCGACCCAGTCTTGTCTTTAGAAGGTCTACCTTTAGAATATACAGTCTCCAAAGAGAATGAGAATGAAACTGTTCAACTTATTTTTGTTAACACAGAATCCGATGAACATGGGGGCAATCTACCCATTCCTTTACCATAGGAAGGAAGGTCGTTAGAGATTCATCTGACCATTTATTCAGTCCCTCCTCCAAGAAATCTAGTTGTTTCCTTTGATTGGAATCTACTAGGGAGACCCCACTTACCATCTAATGTACCATTACGAATCATAGTACAAGCTTACAGAATGGTCATGGCTGGAAATATCAGAGATTAAGGGGCTTCCTTGAGTATCCTTTCCTCAACTGCTTGGAAAGAACTTGGTTCACCATCACTTCTGCCTAAGATTTGAAATCTGTCAGGCTTCAACAAAGGAACCAGTCGACCTTTAGGGATCATTCCAAATTTGCCTGTAACTTTGAGAAGGAAAACGATTTATCTAAACATGATGGTAGTCCAACGGCCATTATATTACAATCTACTCCTTGGACATGACTACATTTATAGCATGGGAGCTATTGTTTACTCACTCTTTCGAGTGATGTGTTTCTCGTATGAAGGCAGAATGGTCCAGCTCACTGACCAACATTCATTCCCCTGTTCAAAGATGGCTACTAGTCAAATGCCATCCCTAACTGGTCTTTTTGCACAAGGAATGTCTCATCAACCTCTATTCCATCCACCTGATGAGCGTGAGTGATTCAGTGAATGTGACTAAACCCAGGGGGCATGCACCCTGGTCTGCTTTAGCAGGAAAACCCCATATATAAGGTAGGTGTCCATGTAGGATATATGACTAGTCTGACACACCCACCCATTTATGAAAATGGGATTAGACTGGAAAAAGATTCCCTCATCAAAGGTTATGTAATTGGAAGCTCGTACCATTCACCTTTTAATATTTCAGTGGATAGAGCCAAGGAAGTGTTTTGTCTGCAAATGCGGACGAAAGAACCTTGCTTTAATGCAAAGAACTTCCATATGGTAACCTAGAAACTATACTTCTCTTTATACCTAGGGGCATGCAAACCTGTTGTACGCAAGTGAAAAGTGACCAGTGTAACTCTAACCCTGTATTTTTTACTAACTTTGACTGCTTAAGTTAGGTGATTGGTCTGGTCAATCATTAACCTTTGCTGGGACCAACGGAAATGACGAAGTAAAGGAAAGGCTTCTCGTCGTGAAACTATCCTACCTAACCTTATTAGTTTCTTAACCCCTAGGATAGTAGTTGGTCATTCCTAGCTTGCATACAAAAGGCTTTAGAGCAAAGTTGCGCATGGGGAAAGCTCCCTAAAAAGTGAACCTACTGATGAGAGACATCCTTACTATACGACTGGCACGATCAGGTTTACACGAAGTTCAAGCTCGTTAAAAAATAAACCTAGCTATGATCATATGTAACCCCAGAGTTCGAGCTCATTAAGAAATGAACCCACATTTGGTAAATAACCTTTTTGATCACATTGCTATTAGCTTTTGAGCCTTGGACATGTTCTTACCACCACCTCCACTTTTTAGCTGATCATACACCTCTGCTTGATTGTTTACCCTTTTGAGGAACAACTGTGACCAGTGATTATGTTAGCCACGTTCTTTACACTACCATGATTGAAAAGTTCCAAACCTTATCTGGAACCAGCTACTACCAAAAAATATCACTCATTCCTCAAAGATGAGTCTCTTTTAAGCTCTTTTTAGACTCGTAAAATATAAAAAGATTGCCTAGAAATTGGCCTCTCTAGCTCGTTAAAGTGATTGGAAGTGTCATCCCTCCTCTATATTTTAATATTTTTGGACCTGAGGGATCATTACACAAATATATCAAGTGCTTGTCTTTTTCGGCTCATTAAAGTGATCGGAAAAGTCATCCCCTTCGTATTATTTTATACTCTTTCAGACTTAAGGGATTATACCATGAAAAATGATTACTGGAGTTTCATTTCCATCTCTTTTTAGACTCTCTAAAACTGAAAAGGACAGAGTTATCTTTGTTGTTAAACTCCTTAAAACAATAGCGACAAACTTGTCCATTACAGACAAGAGTGAGTTTCACTGTCGCTAGGCTCGCTAAAACATAGCAACAGGTTTGCTTGAAGGGAAAATTATAGAACAAGCATATGTTATCCTCCTCAAGCTTGACAAAAATAAAGAGGTGCTGGTCAGAAATGACTGGGGAAAAATTGGGAAGAAAACTTGAAGAACTTTATTGGTAGCAGGTCGCTCTTGAATATGACACTTTCACTCCATCACCATGATTGAGTTGGGTTGGGTTATATTGTTCATTGGTCATATCACCATTGGTCCTCCATACCATCCGTTTTTGGGGTTAATGCTACCAATCCATTTTAGTGTCACCGATATGTTCAAGAGAAGTTGTTCAAAGAATTGACCAACCAAACTTACGCCTCATCCGCTGCAATACCTTCACACTCCATTCTTTCATGACCGCCACCCTGAACCTTGTATCATCAGATCTTTTTCAGCTCCCGAAAATCATTTGCTCCGTTCTATGTCATAAATGTGGGATTCATTAAGGCCCTCCTATGACAGGTCACTTCTTGTCGACATCAACTCATTATCCAAGTCGACCTAGGAACAACCCTTTCAGTACTTTGAAGCTTGGATACCTCAATGGCAAGTTTCTCATTTTCGATGACACGCTTACATCAATGGTCTTCGACTGAAATATTTTACGTGGTGTTTGACATCAGCTCATGTATTCACACCAGAATTGTACTACAGTATCTTTAGGGTCATCATCATTATCGATGATTCCTCTTGCGCTTGTTAACAACTTACATCATTGGTTGGTAATCAGGCGATGTCTTTCCATGTTCGACATCAGAACATCTTTTCACATGGATCGACTTGTACTTCAGGCGAAGATTGAACGAGTTTGAAGACCCCGGATCTAGTTTCATCAATTTGGGTTGAAATATATTCAGGAAAAATAAAGACATCAAATGTACATCATAGCTGCATTAATAATCATCCAAGCCAAGGGATGATGGCTCTACCAGAATCATCAGTCTGCCACACAGACAGTTGTCTGTCCTATGTACATGAAAATGAATTTATAAAGCTAAGCATGGGAATGCCTGCCTCAGCTAGATCATGAAAATATTATGAAGATAATGTATTGTATTGTATCTTATTATAGGTCACCTTCATGTTCGAAAAACCTCAGATCCTCATGATAAAGAATTTCACCCGACATCAGAAGATATACGACCTCATGCTCTAGGGGGCAACTGTTATAGACATATTTCGGCACTGCAACCCAAATCACATATGTCCATAAACCAAGGGCTTCTACACCCCTAAAATTTTTTTTTCATACCCTAAAGGAACAAGGTCAGCTGATTACATTGTTTCCCATAAGTTCTCCCTACAAAACTACCCAGAACTGGTCAAAACTGAACCATACAGACTGCTCTATGTTGAGCATGCGATGCATCTCACTTTTCACATGAAAAGGGTGTGATGCATACTTAAAAACCCTTCTGTAGGGTGCGATGAGCGAGAGAAAACAAATGGCAGAGGCAGTTTGCTAGGTGGAAACCCAGAGAATCTTCTATAAATTGCTCATTTGACACTTGCCTCTCTGAATTCGCCCAAAGATGAGTAAGAGATTATGATATCTCCAAGTGGAACCAAGAACTATTAGTGAAATGGCACTAATCAAAACCCCAAAAGCTGACTCAACCACCTGCAAATATCTATATATATATTCCTCATCCTAGAGATCCGGAGGCTGGAATTTTGTATTTTTGTAAGGAAGTGCTATTGGTTTCTTTGTGAAACATTGTAGTGTTGGGTGATCTAGTTTTATATTGGGTGAAGAGGGCTTTCATGCTGGGAGGATGGCACTGGGTCAGACCGCTGGGTTGTAATCCTCTCTTCTACTACTTCTATCAATAAAGCTATTTGAGTTTTCCTCCATATTCTTGTATATTTCTGAACTTGTATTGGTGTATGTATTTGTATGGTTAATATACATCTGATCCTATATTGTTTATGGTTATAGATCTCTATGCTTTGATGGTATTATGCTGCTTTAACTCTACAGGTGTTCTTTGAAGCAGGATAAGTGAGGAAAGAGTGGCGAAGCTCTGTCAAAGGGGGGAGGAAACAAGCAAGGAGCCAAGTGAAAGACTGAGGCTGGTAATCTCTGCTTCTCTCTCATTTATATCTCATAAAGGAAAACACAAGGAACTTTAGTTTGTTTGTTTCTAGGATAGCTACCCATCTTAGTGGGACTAGAAGCTCTGAATGGACACTAGTTTTCCCGATAACAAGGTTGTAATCCTCTCTTCTACTATTAATAGAGTTCTTTGAGTTTTCCTCGATATAATCGTGTATTTGTGAATCTTGTTATTTGTGGATGCAATTGTATGGTCAATTTATTTCTGATTCTGCATCATTTATGATATCATAGATTAATATGCTTTGATGGTGTTTTGTTGCTTTGCCTCTGCAGGTATTCTCTGAAAGTGGGACAAGTAGGAGAGGAGTGGCAAGATCTATCAAGGGAGAGAGGAAACAAGCAAGGAGCCAAGTGTAAGATCCAAGTTGGTCCTCTTTGCTTCTCTCTTATCTATCATACATAAAGGAAATCGCAATTTGCTTTGATTGTTTGTTTCTAAGATAGCTACCTATCTTAGTGGGACTAGCAGATCAAAAAGCACTAGTTTTCCCTAACAATATGTAACATGGATCACGATGTTTCTTTCACCCATATGGTTCTCAAAAGATTTTTCAGGAGTTGAATTTTCCTGTTTCTTCTTATTATTTTTCCTTTTCTTCTTCCCCCCTGGTTGCTTTAGATTCTTTCCCTTGTCAAATGACACGACAATAATCTCCAAGGAAAGAGGTTTGTCATTTGCTTTTTGACTAGAAGCTGCAAGGGCTTTACCAAGTGGAGCCTTTGCAGTTTTCATGCTTGAGGTACCGATCACACCATCATTGGTATGAGAGTCCTTGTTTTATTTAGGAGGGGGGGGAATAGAAAATTCTGGTCTAGGAGCATCGGGAATTTTGTTGTAGAGTTTGCCAGACTAAGCATAGATCAAGTCTAAATATTGGGCACAAGAAATGACTTGCTCTTCAGTGAAAACTCCTTCTTTTGCCACATCCTCAGTTATAGATGGTAATAAGGACTTAATAAAACACTCATCCAAAATCTTATCAGGAACATACGTCTTTACCATTCGATGACGACGTCATCACTCATGAATATGATCAGATATGTGAGTAGTCGTCGTCTGTTTAAAGTTACTAAGGAATTATGTTCACATTTCGTACCTTATGGGTAACTGAAAGTGGGTTAGAAAAGTAATGGCAAGGGTGCTGAAGTTATCAAATGAAGCTCTAGGAAATTCAATATACCATTTCGCTACCGGACCAGTGAGTGTTCTCTAAAAAGGTGAACGCTAATCAAATCATCATTTAGGGTGTTAGATGAGCTCCACAAATGAAAATTCATTACGTGATTCGATGGATCTTCACCTGGATTTCCATTGAATTTAGGAACATTGGAGGCAAGTTTGTGAGGAATCGCTAGCCACCAAGGGGCGTATGCAATTGGATCATTCGTTAGCCAGTTTAAATCTAGTAGTTCTAGAGTTGCTATAGAAGGAAACTGTTGATTCAGGTTAGGTGAAGCATACCTAGGATAAGATGGAATCACCTGAGAAGTAGGTATTTGCATACCAACATAATGTATCTGATGCTGGTAACTTTGATAAGGTTGTTGGAAACAACCAGTATAATGGGGTTGTTGATAACTATTTTGAAAATGCGACTGTCCATTACCTACAAGGCCTTGTTGCTCAGGTCCTCAGTAGGCTTGCTGGAATTGCGGTTGTTGGTATTGCACCAGCCATGGTTGTTGGACCATTTGTTGTTGTCCAATATTGGAAGATTGACCAAGATGTGGAGTGATAATACCCATTTGAGCCTAAGTAATTCTAGGTAAGGAAGCACTAACCTGAGGTTTTGATTGAGTTGTAGAGACAAGAGGTTGTTGTATTGCAACCTGAGAGACTTGGGGTTGACACACAACAGGAAGTGCTTGTACTTGAGACACAGTCATGATAGTAGGTGTAGTGGGAATATTCGACACAGGTTTGGTCGGTTGCATTGAATATACAACCCTTGGTTTTTGAGGTAGTATTGGTACCCAACTATTGGATGTAATTCCAGTTTGACCTGAGTTTTGTTATAAAAGCTCATATGATTTTTCTCCAGGACAAAACAATGAAAAAAGAATATTTCCCTCCATATGGTTGTAGTCCAATGTTCAAAGGATATATCGATCTTTGAAGACTAGCCTGCCCAAATTGATACTAGCATGCAGGATCAATTTGCTGAGTTTCAACATAAGAAATACAAGATGGGAATCTGGATGAATAAATAGGAACAGACCATGCTGTCGAAACAACCCCTGAGTGGACTCTAGTTAGTGATTAATAACTAGTTGGCATAGAGATTATACCAGCAAACATTGTAGTAATGGTAGCAGGAAGCTCCATTGTAGTTGTATCAGATGACATAGTCCTAGATGTTGATGGTTTCTCAGACATGTTTAGTCTATCCAAAATATTTCATAGCAATTCGACAGGAACTTGTGATGAAGGATGATTAAAAGAAACAACTTCAGGAGTGGAAGGATACAGATGAATCCTAGTCCCAAAATGTAATGTGGCATTGGATGGAGGACCCTCTACTATTTCCTCTATAGCAATCACTCTAGGTGGAAGAGGTAGACCGTCAGGTCCGTAAAATTTTTCGGGAGCCGAAGAAGGTATAACTTCTACAATGACAAGTGCCAGAGGGGTGACACCTTATGAATTCTATAAATAAACTTCCAGATGTTTAGGTAAGTGAAATTTAGTCTTTGGATCAACTCTAGATAGAGTTTTGTCAAGTATAGAAGTGTCTACCATTACACTAAGATCAGTTCTAATGTCCTCTTGTAACTGCGAAACTTCTTCTCTAGAGGCAAATGTATCAGAAATTATCAGAGTAACTATAGTCTCTGATGATGTTGAAACAAAAGTTTCAAATAAACCAGATGAATTGGACTCAGTTAAATGAGACCATTTTGCCTAGAATGGTTTCATTTTTGGAGTCAAAGACAGTTGACTCTCAAGTCTTCGCGAACGACGAGGTTTTGATTGACTTTCTTCCACGATTGCGGATTACTTGATCAACTCAAAACTAAGGGGAAAATGATGTTATTCCAAATTTAATAAATTTTAATCACACTTTGACACAACTTTTCTTTTTCAATTTTTAAGAGTCGAGAAAAAGCAAAAGATGATTCTAGTCCCCTTCGATTTTTAATCAGCATGAAGTGACAAGTGCTCAGATGGACCTCTTCTTTTAAAGAGTTGAAAAGGAATGAAAGTGACTACTCTAGAAATCTAGGTAGAAGGATTACCAAACCAATCACAAACTGCAATATACACCTTGGTGATAAATTAGAGAGAAATTAGCAAGGACTTATGTATGGTAGTCAATTTTCTTGAATGATGTGTTCAGTGCATTGCGATCGATAGGGCGGTAGACATGGATTCCTAGGGATAAAGGATATAAGCCTACTGTGGTCTCCCAATATATAAGCGATGGTATAGGGAGCACAAGTCCATGCTAGCACTTGTATCAAAGAGGAGGAATCACCCAAACTTTGATGAAAATGATAGTTATTAGATTTTACGATGCCGGAACACGTCTCTAGCCTAGACCTCTAGATGTGTTGCATTAGGTTCCAAAGCATTGTTAAGTTCATTGAAATTTATTTTAGATTTGATCTTGTTTAGAAGTTTTCCTTTCAATGGCTCACCGTGTGATCTAGATATCAAATTCCTAAAAATGCAATCTACAATGATAAACAGTCGTTGTTTATTTTGATCAATGAAAGTCCTAGCTACTAGGGAAAGAAAATTATGATTCTTTCAAAAAAAGAGCAAAGAGCACACACTAAATGCACTTTCCTAAATCATTTTTTGCACACAAGCTAAATGCAAATGCAAATTCATGTATTTGTTTTTCTTTCCCCTTAATGTGAAAAATGCCAAAAAGGAAAACTAATTATAGCAAAGATCTGAAATATCCCATTCAAAGCGACATTTCAACAATTTCTTTTTGAAAATAGAAAGGAAGACTAAACAACACTTTTCAATCTCGAATAGAAAATGCTTTTGATACTTCGAATAACACCAAATTAAATCAAATACATGACAAAAAGTTCAATCGACTATTCAGAGAAGGAAAACTCCACAACACTTCTCTTTTTTGACACAAAACGACAGTTACGAATTTTTTTGTACCAAAATGATAGATCGATTTAAGCAACTTTTCAACAAAGGATTGTAAATGATGGACAAATCAATAAAAACGTTTACTAATCCTAATCCTAATCCTAAGCAGCAAAACAACTAAATAGAACTGAAAACAAGGACAAAAACCCCAAATTTCAAGAAGGGAAATAGGCTTAGTTAGTCATCACACTTGGGCTTCACAGAAACAAGTGTGAATTACACCTACTACACTCGGGAAGTGCAATGCATACTGGTTGACAGTGATAGACAGTGCAATGGGTTGGGGAGCGCAACTAAGGTGGGTTTTGGCTCAAAATTGCTACTGATTTTAGTGAGTTAAGCTGAGCTATGATCGACAGTAAAGAGCAAAGTATAGAGGAATGATATTGAGAGGTTACTTAGCTACCAAAAGGGCATCTAGAATGCTTGTAAGTCAAATGTTCAATTCATAAACTAAACCAGAGATTGACTGAAGCAGCATTCATCTACTATGCAATTGCAGAGAAAGAGGAGTTTGAAGGCTATCTGGCTAACTTCAAGCCCCATCTATATTTTATAAAACAAACAACAACAACAAACAAACATCTATTCATTCCCTAGCAGAGTCGCCATTTTCTTTCTGAGAAAACTAGTGTCTTTTCAATCGAATAGCCCTCTAGGATTGGCAGCTATCCTAGAAACAAACAATCAAAGAAATTTGAGATTTATTCTATGTATGATAGATAAGAGAGAGACAAAGGAACCAACCTAGATCTTCTGCTTAACTCCTTGCTTGATCTCTCTCCCCCTTGATAGAGCTTGCAACTCCTCTCCTCACTTATCTCGTTTGAAGAGTACCTATAGAAACACAGTAACAAAATTTGTTAAAGCATCTTGATCTATTATATCATAAGCATTATAGGATCAGAAATGTAATGAACATACAATGGCATTCATAAATAATAACATTCACAAATTGCATAGTTATATGGAAGAAAAATCAAAGAACTTTATTAAATAGAAGGGAGGATTACAACCCAGTTGTCTGATCCAGCATCATCCTCCCAGCATCAAAGCCCTCTTCACCTCATGAAAAGCAAGGTCACACCAACAATACAATGCCCTTTCTTAACCACAAACTATCAGCACTTCCTTGCAAATTACAAAATTCCAACCTCTGGATCTCTCAAATGACGGATCCATTTATAGATGTGTGCGAGGTTGTGAGTCATCTCTGGGGTTTTGATTAGTTTCATTGCACTTGTTGCATTTGGTTTGACTTGGAGATTTCTTGGATCTCTTACTCATCCCTGGGCGAATTCAGAGAGGCAAGTGTCATAAGAGAAGTTTCTAGAAGATTCCATGAGCATCCACTTAGCAAACTGTCTCAGACATTTGTCCATCCTCGCTCATCACACCCTACAGAAAACCTATTCAGTATACATCGCACTTGGCTAGTGTAGAAGCTAGTATGCATCGCACCCTGAAAGTGGAGCAGTGAGTGTGGTCCAGTTTTGGCCGGTTCTGGATGGTTTTTCAAGTGGAACTTTTGGGGAATGATGTAATCAGTTGACCATGATCTTTTAGGGTATGAAACAACAATTTTAGTGGTTAAAGAGCCCTATTTTATCGACATATAAGATTGGGGTTGCAGTGCCCAAATGTCTATAAAAACAAGTAGGGCCGAGCGCGGTGCTTGCATTATGGTGCATGATTTGTAAAATGGGAGGAAAACAGTTTATGGACAATTGTCACCTATTGCAGAAATATACAGAGACGTCCCAAACAATATTCAGTAATTTCTATAGGTCGGTAGGTCATGATGAGTGCACCTACAAAATTTATTAGCTAATGATGGATCGAACACCTACCTATAGAGTGCAGACTGAAACACAAGCCCTCGATCAAAATGCAGGAATGATGCATGCTATATTTCAGGGGTGCAGTGGAGGTTGAGGTGGAATGGGACTAGGAAGAGGTCACAGATAGTTGATTTGTCACAATTGTAGAGGGCCAAGACATTATGCCTGCTATTGTACGAATTTGATGAGGAAATCATCTTTGTAGTATACTTAGTTTGATCATGAGGCAGAAGACTACCCTACATTGATAGCGAGGCTGCATGAAAAAGGGGTACTCCAGCCTCCCCCGACTCAAAATCTGCAAATGATGAGGTCTAAGCTGCGTGAAGAAGACCTGAATGTAAACATAGTGCTTCGAAGTGGTATCAAGACTGCGGATGACAAAGATAAGCAACCTGAAGAGAATGCATGGGTTTGCAAGGCTCCTACAAAGGAACCTAAATTTGATTTGCAGTGCGGGAAGGAGACATTCATGGAAGCTAAGAAGAGCTTCATGGAGGCCTCCGCTTCCGGTTGTAAGTATCAACTAGAACTGGAGATGGATCCTTCAATGCTCACTACCTTTCTGGAGACATGCATGAAATTGTTGCATGACAACAAGGCTGTAAAAATGCTACAGGAACTTATCACTAGGTGTGTAGGGTCAGGAGAACCACGCGTGGTCTGGAAACCTGGAATTCATGCACTGTGGACAGGAAGGGAAATGAGATTTACTACGCAAATTAGAGACTATGAAATGAATCACGTAATTCTAGATCTCGGATTAGACGTGAATGTACTTCCAAAGCAGACATGGGAATGCATGGGCAGGCCCGTGTTGCAGTGGCCTCCTATTCAATTACAAATGGTGAACCAACAAAAGATCTTACCCATGGGAAAACTGCAAGGAGTAATGGTCAATATTGAAGGTGAGAGCACGGTGGAGGATTTTGAAGTAATAGAAAATGTCAACGATAGTGTTAGTGTCGGTATCGTCATCCCTCCATCAGTGATCAAATTCTCTTTTTGCATGCATCTTAGGTGTCCCATCCGATGAGTTGCATTCCATTAGGTCATGGATTAGCAAATTATAATTTTTCATTTTCAAATTTTCTCATGGTCTTTACCTACTAGCCTATTTTCACAAGTTCAGGTCATTTACAATCATTTTTTGTCATTGCATTTGCAAAAGCCATTTTTAGGGTTTTATGTCTCATTAGGTCTAAGGTTTGTTTTCACTCCTTTTAAAGTTTTACAAATTTCAATCCATGTCACCACTCAGCTGAGTGTACCATCATTTAGAGGGTTTTCATCATCATGTCAGCTTCCAATGGGTCATTTTACACCTTGTTCATGCTTCAGTTGTGCTTAGGTGAGGTTCATTTCCCTCTCTTAGGGTTTTGAAGGTAATTTCTCTTGGATGGTCAAATCATCAACAAAACTTGTGTCCTGATATTCATACACCTTCCCCTATCCTTAATGTACCTTATTAAACACTTCCCAAAATGGAAATCCCCCAAATTCCTCATTTTCCCACAAACCCTAGTTTCTTACTACAATTTGACAACTTTCTAGGCTAAGCCTATGTTTTTCCCTTTTGGACCCCTTCTCCTCACTCAATCTTTGAAATTCCACTTTCCCCTATTTCCCAACACCGCTCCCTACTTCCCAAAAATTTCTAAAGAATTTAGAATCCCCTTATCCCCTTTATTTCACTTCATTTCGACAAATTCCCTGTTCCACATATCGAGATAGGTTTTACTCAAATGATGTTTCTGAGCAAGAAAAAATGAATTTGTAAAAAGTGAGAGAATGTGTTGTCCATAATAGGCCAAGGAAGAAAAACCTCCTTCACAATTTTACACAGGTGTCATGGTTTTAGAGAAATGTCAAAAATACAGTTGCCTTAGGAGAATTGATGCACCTTTGAAGTGACCTTGGTAAAATCAAGATTTCTCCTAGCTTGGTTGGCCAAATTGTTGGAAATAATATGGAGAGGGGGGGTGAATCAGTATTATCAAATACTTTTCAATCTATATTTGTAGATCTGACAATTGAAACTTGCATAAACCTTCCAGACTTATAATTTAAATTATTCTTCAAATGTTTGTCATCAATTTGTATGTGAGAACCATATAATAATGAGGAGGAACTTAAATAGACAGTCACACCAAGGAACACAAGATGTAAGGTGGAAACCCAATGTGGGTGAAAACCACCTACTGCAATATGTCTCTATCTTCTTCCAATTAGATACTTCTTTTTACAATGATTTGTACTGGTGCAGTCCTTTACCAGTACGTAGATTGCAACTTGCAGAGAGCTACCACCCTCTCTCTTTTTCCAGCTTCTCCTAGAAGGGAGCTACAACCCCCTTAGCTCTTATACTAGCTATGATACTAGTACATAGATGCTGACCTACAGAATGCTACTACCTTCTCTCTTCTTCCAGGGACCACGTTTCATCAATTTTCATACTGGATCCATGAATATCAAATAACCATCAAGTATATGTGCATCAACCAATTAACCAATAACTTCTTAGAATGTTGTAATCAGACAAACAGTACCAGTAACTAGACACTAAGTCTATACCTAGAACACTGCAGCAATAGACAAAATCAGCTAAAATATATTTCAAGAAAAGTCCGCAACTTCACCAGTAGTAACCTGCGGATGTCTGCACTTTCTCTGTCTGTGGCCTGTGTAGCTTCGCTCTTGCTCTGTCTGCGACCTGCACAACTTCGCACGCGCACTGTTTGTGCTCTGCGCACCTCCGCACCTGCAGTGTCTTCTGATCAGCATACCTCCACACCTGCTCCTTCACTAGTACTGCGCACCTCCACACTTGCGCTTTCTCTGTGCTGCGCACCTCCGCACCTGCGCCTTCTCTGATCCTACGCACCTCCGGATATAGACAGTTTATCAGTCCTCAAATATACCCTAGACTGTCAAATTCACATATCCGTTCATGCACCAAAGAGATCTACACCCATCAGCAGATGTGACTTATAATGCTCCGAATTTTTTCTTGATTTAGGTTTAACTATAACTCCCCAACCGATTATCAAAAATTTAGATCTTGTTATTCTTAAGATATTCAACACACTTATGTCCAGCCAAATGATCTCCTTTCCCTTTTATAGCCAAGGCCTTACTCAAACCATGGATCAAAACCATTGAGGAACAATACTAGGGACTCAAAACGTGGGTTCAAAATTTTAGATGCAATACCATGGACCAAAACCATAGGATCAAAAATGTCGGGCTAGATACCATGGACCAAACTTAAGATGCGCTTTTTTCTCTGCATGAAATTCCGTGCATTTTAGGTTCTCACATTTTTTTTAGAATGCCTGCAAACATGTCTGCACTCTGTGAACTGCGCATCTGCGCAACCTGCCAATGTTCGCACCTTTTGATCGGTGCACCTGCGGAACCTTAAAATAACACTGCTGCACCACAATTCGCCTGTCCTGCAACCCTAATATTTCTTCTGTAGACTCATATAGTTGAGTAAAAGTGAGATAATTTTTTGTCCATAATAGGCCAAGGAAGAAAAACCTCCTTCACTTTTTTACACAGGTGTCATGGTTTTAGAGAAATATCAAAAATACAGTTGCCTCAAGAGAATTGATGTACCTCTGAAGTGATCTTGGTAAAATCAAGATTTCTCCCAGCTTGTTTGGCCTAATGACTTCCATTATGAGTTAAATCATAACTAGACACAAATATCTTTCCAATGAGCTATCATGAGCTAAATTTGGAGTTGAGGAAGACCTCCAAAAGTTGACTGCAACAGCACTCTGCCTTTAGGCAGCCTCATTTTGCACAATTTGACCAGTCTTGGGAGATTTGACTTTTGACAGGGAAAATGAACTCGAAATCGAAAAATCCAAGTTGGGTTGGAATTTTGACTCAATAATATTTCCAACGAGCTATTGTTCACCAAATTTGGACACCAGGAAGGCCTTCAAAGCTTGATCTTAATGTGGAGCTACGCACAAAATCGGTGGAGCTATGCATATAAATTTTTAACACAAGCTTTTCCAATAGGTGCATAGTGCCACTCACGCTACACTTTTGATGGAAGCATATTCTTGCAAAATGGCTTACATATTTGGAATCATCATGAAAAAATATGCATGATCAGAAATGGCTGAGAATTTTGGACATGTTTTAGGTCTCCAAAAGGGCAAAAAAACACCCAAAAAATGCCCTCTCTGCCACTTTTTTCCACACAGGAAACAATGTTGGGAGATTGCACTTTTGGAGGGGCAAATGGACTTCAAATAAAAACATTCAAGTTGTCCCATAAGAAAAACTCACCAAGCTTTCCAATGAGCTATTCTATGCCTAATTTTGACTTTAGGAAGTCTTCCAAAGCTGGTCTGAAAAAAGCGCTACGCATAGAATCAATGACACTAAGCATAGGAGAAAATTTTGCCAATTTTGCCCAAAACTCAAAAATTTTGCCTAGTTTTCTATCATTTTTACTTTTTCTCACTCATGGTCAAATTCGTGATGTAAATTGATGTCATTTGATATACAAATGATGAAAATTGACTTAAGGAGGTAGGTACATCAGTTTTAGGTGGTTTTGAGATGAATGAATCAGTTTCCATAGTTTTAGAGGCAAGTTGTTCCACTGCCTATTTTTCCATTCCTAGTTTAGATCCTGCTGAAAAAACTCCTTCACTCATGGATTTGACCCCTATTGGCTAGCATAGGTGGTTTGATGCCTATATCTTGTACTTTCTTAATCATGTGTCAAGGTTGGATTCTTGTGGATGCATTGAGCACTATTGTACATCACTTTTGTAGTTTGGCAAGGAAATAAACCAGGGTTTTGCAGCATTTTGTGGGATTCTTATGCTAATATGAATTAGCATTGTTTTATTCTCTGTAATTCAATTGATCTTATGTTTATGTGTGCCACCATCTCTCTTATTCTACATAACTAAATGAATCAATTATAAAAGGTAGAATCCATTGGTATTCCAATGCTTTGCCTTAGGGTTTATTTAGTTTTACATATTTTCTAGTATTTCAAGAGGACTTATGAAATTTGCATGCCCTCTCCAGCTACTCACCATTATTTAGACTCATCATTACACTCATTCCAAAGTGCTAAAACACTTGCCTAACTCACCCCACAGAAACCTCTGCAAATCTATGTTGATTTCCGCGACCCAAAGCTGCCTTCCCCATCTAATCCAGCAACCAACCCTTAAAATCAATCAAATTCTTCTGAGCAAGCATACCTAGCCTAAAATTAGTTTTTATATCAGTGATCTCAAGCCTTCCTTAATAATTTTTCATTGAGATTGACAAGGAGAGAGCCCTCTCCCGACCTGGTAGGGCTAGATACCAGGTTAAGAGTGGTTTGGTGTTACCCTAGACCTGCCTTTCTCATCCTGAGGTAGATTTAGGCCCTAACATAGTGGGGACCATACTAGGGACATATTTTTATGTTCCTCAGCAAAATTTAAGCAAGTTTAGATTTGATTGTTGATAGTGGACAACGATCAAACGCCGGAATGCTGAAATCATTCTCTTGGCAACTCCAAATCAGTGTCAAGATCAGATCTAAGGACTCCACTAGAGGATGAACCTAAGCAACAAAATCATGAATGGACAACATGGAAACATCAGGTATTCAAGTTGGAATTTCATCCGAGACATTATGTTCTTTGCTATAAATTATTTCTTCTCTTTTCCCAATAACGTCAAGAAGGTTTTGCAAAGTATATTGTCTATGAGAAAAGATCCTCGACTTGCATTTGATTCCTTCCCTTTGAAGATTGTGAATACCAAAGATTTGCATGCTTTTGAGCTTGATCAAGACCCTTTTTCTGAGGCTTGTGATGACCATCTTCAAACTGATGCACCTAAAGAGACGAAGACTGATTCTATAGGTTCAGTACATACTCCTATACCTTGTATGATTCCAGATCAATACAAGTCTCTAATTTTACCTCATATATCCCATGCTTTCCCTAAAAATCATGACCTATATCTACCAAGATTTGATTGTGACTGTAACAACATCACTGATGAGAGACATGTATTGAATTTTGACTCTTTTCTCAACCTTTTTGAAGTTGATGAAGAAGATGTCAGTATTAGGATTTTTTCTCTTTCCTTGCAAGGCAAAGTCAAGAGTTGGTTCAAAAACCCTTCCTGATGCAAGCATCTCAGATTTCTGGTAGTTCGTCAAAGTTTTCCTCGACAGATGGGTGGTCATACATAACCCTTTCTTTATTATAGAAGAGTATAACAAGTTGAAAGGGCGGCCAAGGGAGATAGTACAATAGTTTTCTACCAGATTTAACCAAGTCTATTTTTCAATGCCGACTAATAAAAGACCTCCTCATGGATCTACTCTCTTGCACTACTCGGAAGCCTTTGATCCAGAAATGGAGTTTCAGCTGAGGGAAAGGAACCTTGCAACATTTGAAGTTATGTAGAATAGTGCAGTAGATGTAGAGGATAATTTTTTGATCAGAAGGGCAAAGTTGAAGGAAGAAGAGATGAATAACATAGATCCAGAGGAATCGACATCTTTAGAGGTAAAGCTTGACATTTTGGTAAGTCTAGTAGAAGAGATGATGCAAAGGATCACTACAAGGAATGAGTATGATGTTCAAGACCATGGCTCATTGATTGAAGAAGAATAAGAGGTTGATCCAAAACATTTCCATTCTTATCCCAGTTGTCATAGATATGATAATGATTGTTTTTTAGATCATCTTGGAGAAGAGAGATCTGTTGATATGACATGTATGTTTGATGACCTATTTTATACTAATGATTTGCCTAAGTTTGATCAATATGATGATGATGATGATGTTCTTCAAATAGAAGCTAGTCTTGTAGACAAATCAGTAGCTTGTTTGTGGAAGGAGGAAGTTCGCTTTCAGCAACTCAAGTACAGTGATCAGCCGATGCATATCAGCTATGGAAGTGAGGAGGAAAATGCAACAAATTTTCAAGTGAAGGATCTTTGCCTTTTTGTTTTTCTTCATTTCGGTTCATTAGAGACAACTTTCATGCAATTAGAAAACAATCGTCAATAAGTTTTGATTTGGACCATCTTGAGGGCAATGAAATCCTTGTTCAAGACTTCTCATATCCAAAGTTGTAGCCCCAGAATTCCATTGAATGTTAGGTTGCAGATGACGACTTGGAAGCTAGACCATATGATCAAATGATGCAAGATGATTCCGTACCATTTTTTTTTGAATCATTTCAGTTTTTGAAGGGAAATTTACATAGTGTATCTCCAAATGAGCAACCTGTAGAAAATCATGCAATCTCATTAGAACCAATAGAAAATGGGTTTCAACAGTCTTTGCAAAATTTTCACGATCCAGTAGCTGATGTGTTAGATGATGTCTGCAGTCAAAGTCCTTTTCTATTAGCTACTTGTGAGCTTGATATGTGTACTGATACAAACTTGATCCGACAACCAGTTTCTTTGTCATTTTCAACAAGAGTCTTGTCACAAAGCTTAGATGAAAGTTTGTATTCATGGTACGAGGAGAAGAAAATTAATCCATTGGATGAGATAACTACCAGTGTGCATGAATTTCAAGATCATTATGCAGTGCGTTTGGAGTCAGATAGAGAATCCATACCATTCAATGGATCTGTTTACAAGTTTTCTTGGAAGTTTCCTTTCAGTAGTTCTCTCTTATTTTTCATAAGAAAGCACTTGTGGAGAATGCAAACAACAACCAAAATGCTTACTTGGTTGCATTGGTTGTTTCATTTCACTTGATCAGGTGATGAATGGAAAGTTAGAGTAGGTTTTATTGAATAAGCTCCATTTTTAGCATATTTTCCAGTTTGTCAGTTGTGTTTTAGTCTTGAGTCAGTTTCAAGTCAGTTTGTGTCTTTGAGTCATCAGTCTTCAGTAATGCATTTCAGTTTGAGTTTTTGACTCCATTGCCCAATGGAATAAGCACTCTCTGCTTTCTAGAGATCTGTAGTTCTTGGCACCTCCCAGGAGCTACCATCCCCACTGGAGCCAATGTTAGTGTCAGTATCTTCATCCCTCCATCAGTGATCAAATTCTCTTTTTGCATGCATTTTAGGTGTCCCATCTAATCAGTTGCATTCCACTGGGTCATGGATCAACTAATGGCAATGGTTCATTATCAAATTTCCCTCATGGTCTTTACTTATTGGTCTATTTTAACAAGTTCAGGTCATTTACAGTCATTTTTTGTCATTACATTTGCAAAAGCCATTTTAGGGTTTTAGGTCTCATTAGGTCTAGGGTTTGTTTTCATTCCTTTCAAAGTTGTCCATATGACAGTCCATGTAACCATTCAACTGAGTGTACCATCATTCATAGGGTTGTCATCGTCATGTCAGCTTCCAATGGGTCATTTTACACTTTGTTCATGCTTCAGCTGTGCGTAGGTAAGGTTCAATTCCCTCTCCTAGGGTTTTGAAGGTAATTTCTCTTGGATGGTCAAATAATCAACAAACATTGTGTCCTGATGTTAATACACCTTCCCCTATCCTTATTGTACCTTATTAAACACTTCCCATCACAGATATCCCTCAAATTTCTCATTTTCCCACAAACCCCAATTTCTTGCTACAATTTGACAACTTTCTAGTCTAAGCCAGTGTTTTTCCCTTTTGGACCCCTTCCCCTCACTAAATATTTGAAATTCCACTTTCCCCTACTTGTGAACATCCCTCCCTACTTCAAAAAATTTTCTCAAGAATTTAGAAGCCCCTTATCCCCTTTATTTCACTTCATTTCGACAAATCCCTTGTTCCACACATTAGGATAGGTTTTACTCAAATGATGTTTCTGAGAAAGAAAAAATGAATTTATAAAATTTGAGAGAAATTTTAGTCCATAATAGGCCAAGGAAGAAAAACCTCCTTCAATTTTTACACAGGTGTCATGGTTTTAGAGAAATGTCAAAATACAGTTGTCTCAGGAGAATTGATGCACCTTTGAAGTGACCTTGGGAAAATCAATCTTTCTCCTAGCTTGGTTGGAAACATGACTTGTTTTATGATTTAAATGATAACTAGACACCAATATCTTTCAAATGAGCTATCATGAGCTCAATTTGGAGTTGAGGAAGACCTTAAAAAGTTGACTACAACAGCACTTTGCCTTTAGGCAACCTCATTTTGCACATTTTGACTAGTCTTGGAATATTTAACTTTTGATAGGGCAAATGAACTCCAAATTGAAACATTCAAGTTGTGTTGGAAATTAGACTTGGAACGATTTCTAACAAGCTATTTTGCACCTAATTTGGACACTGATAAGGCCTCCAAAACGTGATCTGAATACAACACTATGCACAGAATCAATGACTCTACGCATAGAAATTTTTAACACAAGATTTTCGACGTGGTGCTACGCTTTTGATGGAGTTATATTCTTGCAAAATGGCATAAATATTTTGAATCAGCATGAAAAAATATGCATGCTCAGAAATGGATGAGAATTTTTGACAAGTTTTAGGTCTCCAAAAGGGCAAAAAACACCCAAAAAATGCCCTTCCTGCCACTTTTTTGCCACACAAGAAGAAGTCTTGGGAGATTGCACTTTTGGAGGGGCAAATGGATTCCAAATCAAAAAAAATTCAAGTTGTCCTAGAAATTAGACTCAGCAGGAATTCCAATGAACTATTCTACACCTAATTTGGACTTGGGGAAGCCTTCCAAAACTGGCCTGGAAAAAGCGTTATGCATAGAATCAGCGGCACTACGCATAGGACAAAATTTTGCCAATTTTGCCCAAAACTCAAAATTTTCGCCTAGTTTTCTATCAGTTTGACTTTTTCTCTCTCATGGTCAAATTCATGATGTAAATTGATTTACTTTTATGTAAAAATGATGAAAATTGACTTAAGGAGGTAGATACATCAATTTTAGGTGGTTTTGAACTAAATGAATTACTTTCCATAGTTTTAGAGGCAAGTTGTTCCACTACCTATTTTTTAGTTCCTAGTTTAGATCTTATTGAAACAGCTCCTTGACTCATGGATTTGACCCTAATTCCTAGCATAGGTTTTTTTATGCCTATATCTTGTACTTTCTTAATCATTTCTCAAGGTTGGACTCTTCTGGATGCATTGAGCACTATTGTACATCACTTCTGCAGTTTGGCAAGGAAATAAACTAGGGTTTTACAACATTTTGTGGGATTCTTATGGTAATGTGAATTAGCATTGTTTTCTTGTCTGTAATTCATTTGGTCTTATGTTTATGTGTGCCACCATCTCTATTATTCTGCATAATTAAATGAATCAAGTGTAAAAGGTAGAATCCATTAGTATTTCAGTGCTCTGCCTTAGGGTTTATTTAGTTTTACATGTTTTCTACTATCTGAAGAGGACTCATGACATTTTCATGCCCTCTCCAGGTCCTCACCAGTCTTTAGACTCACCATTACACTCATTCCAAAGTGCTAAAACACTTGCCTACCTCGCCCCACATAAACCTCTGCAAATTTGTGTTGATTTCCCGGACCCAAAGCTGCCTTCCCCATTTGATCCAACAACCAACCCTTAAAATCAATCAAATTCTTTTGAGAAAGCATTCCTAGACTAAGATTAGTTTTTATATCAGTCATATCAAGCCTTCCTTCATAAAGTTTCATTGGGATTGACAAGGAGAGAGCCCTCTCCCGACCTAGTAGGGCTAGCTACCAGGTTAAGCATGGTTTGATGTTACCCTAGACCTACCTTTCTGAGCCTAAGGTAGATTTAGGCCCTAACAGATAGGAATCCCTATCTCACACTACTAGGCATATATTGGGCCACTGATATGAATAGACTCATAAATATGGAGAAGCGCTAAATGATTTTTGAGAAAATTCACTATGCGTAGTAGTACCGCTAGATCCGGTTGAAGGAGCTCGATACACTAAACCGGTACGTGACAATGATAGTGATGACAATCTCAATTGTATCTACAAGATAACCACGTCAGAATAGGAATTGGTGAATCCAAAAATAGATGGTAGAATTTCATGGTAGTGCGACAGCTCCTACACTTTGGATTCAGACGAGGAAGTAGAATGATGGCAAAACCGGTTACATGAGGTAACCATAGTAATTTTCAATACGATGATAAGATCATAATGGTACATAGCAACATAAGCGAGGGATCTACCCATGTATGACAGATTGACATTGGTGGAGGAATTCCTAAACAAATTTGAAAATGAAGTGCCAGAACAACAGCAGTTTGATGCTCTGAAATGGGCACTAAGAGCTACGCACGTCAGGTGGTGGGGTAAGCACCAGCAGTGTTTTGGGGATTGGCGTGATTTCCAAAAGATGATGCTTACACAATTTGAAAAAACTCAGCTACGGATAAGAGCCAGTTTTGAGGGGCGAAATATCTTTCATGACCACCTTTCTAGATGGATACAGGTGTATGGTATGCAGCCCGCACCAATGCACACCGCTCTCCAAATACAAAACATGAACAAAATGAAGAAGCATCAAGGACAAAGTGCACCGAGGATTATCAGTAGGGAAGCCGTTGACAAGGTGTGTGAAGTGCTGAACAGGGTCCACCATGTGAAACGCACTGACTAGGACCTTCGTGTACTAGCAGTTCAATGGGCCTATAGGAAAATGTGCAATAGCTTGCCCATGGAAGAAATTCCAAAGTTGTGGTCTGAAGTGAGGGTTGTAATCTATGAAGAACATGTGAAGCCAAGTCCGCAGATAGAAACAACCATATATTCGACAAGGCACGAAGCCCATAATGAAGAAATTACACAACTACGTGAAATAGAACATAGAAGAATTTAGGAAGAAATCCGACGGGGAAACTTTAGAATTTACAAAATTGAAAAGGACCGGGTACAACTGAGGAAGAAAGGCGTTTTATTGGATGACAAACTCACACGGCTGGAAAACGAAATAAAGGGAGCATTTCTAGTCAAGAGACCGAATAGAAAGGCAAGGTGTGCACAACTATTCTAACGATTTGGAGGACTATCTATAGGAATTGGTTAGTCCGTTGTCATGGGTAGGACTGCATATCACCAAACGCAGTAACCAGGGAAGTGCATTACAAACATCAGAACATGTGGTGTTGATCGCCACAATGACAGATGGGGATTTTCCATGAACTATGATGGAGGATGGGATGGACGCCTACATAGGTGGTACGACCACCTAGCTAGTCGTAGGAATCATAGTGCTAGTGCTCTAGGTATTTGAAAGGGAGCGCGGGATTATAAATTATTCTACCAGGGAGCTGCGTGCTCTGGGAAGTGCGTGCAAGAGAAAAATTTCATAGGATTTTGCACCCACACATGAGGGGTTGCATTGCCACATGGGTTGGTTGGAAAGTGATCATTGGTGTCACTATTCATGATGAGATGTTTGATTTGAGGCCAAATGGAGTGGGTGGTGGGCATTTAAGACGTGAATTATGGGCAAGATTTGGGAAATTTGTCGCCAAGAGAGCATTGATGTCCAAGAATTGGGTGGAACGGTTGAATTTTAATTCAAAAGACACTAAAAAACTCCAAGGGCTATCTAGTAGATAAAACTTGGTCATTTGAAAATTGAGCAGTTGAGTAGAGCACATAGTGTTGAGAACCAAGTGAGAATAGAGCCCCTAAGTTCACGGAAGACAGTAAATAGTGTAGATATGATCACAGCCACTAAGGATGGGTTAAGAATTAAGGAAGGAACCACTAGAAAATCCCCACATGGATGGGTGAGGGGTGGTCATAGGGATCCCCAAATCACCAAAGACACCATGAATGAAGAAGGATAAGTAGACAATGGGAACAATATGCATGTCCCTGAGGAATCAGTGGCACAATAGGTTATCAATGGAGGAAAAAGGGAAGGCAGTTACAATTGAGACAGACAAGGAGGAAGAAGACTTGTAGGCTCTAATTTCCACTATAGAAGAAGAAGAATATGTGGAGGAAGGCATTCAATTGTTGTGTTCTGCAGAAAAATTACCCACGTATGTCCCTCCACGGAAGGGGAAAACCAAAATACCGAAGGATCTTGATGCAATGAAGAGTGCACTCCAGACCCCACTCCTCCTCGATGGAATTGTCTTTGAGGGCTTCCACCTAGGTTGGGTGCCCAGTATGAAATTTGATGACTAGGACCACATAGACAACAATAAGTTCCTGCACTTAGAAATAATGAACTTGATGAAACACAATACACTGAAGGTGTTTTGGGAAGTTTTAGTGTGTACAGATAAATGCTTAAACCCCTAGACTAGTAGCTAAGTCTAGAACAACAGTGCAAAGCATTCTCTAATTTTTTATAGCTAATAGATTAAGTAAGATAGTAAAGAAGCCTAATTGAATCTTTCACTTACTCCTTAACTCCCTTTACCAATTCTGTCACTCCTTTCCGTACTTAATCCGCTTGAAAAGTACCTGCACACAAACAAAAGACAAAAACTGATCAAATCATATGATAATGATCTATTGATTAAACATAGAATGGAATCAACTACATAATACACATATGAAAGCATCAATAGATAATACAAACATATGGAAAAAGCTTTGAACACTTTATTAGTAAAAGGAAGAGTTACAACCCAATTTTCTTGATTTAGTGTTACTCCTCCAGTTCAATCCCATCCTCTCCTCATAACAAGCAAGACATTTTGACATCATTACAATACTTGAAACCAACTCAAGTCTCATACTAATAGCATCTCCCTATAATTCAATGATTTCCATCCCCTGATCACTTAGATGAGTGGTATTTTTATAGGTGAATGAAGGAAGCTATGCCATAAATGTTGATAATGAATGCCCTCCCAAACTTAGGATTTAGTTCCATGGAGGAAGGGATAAAGGGATTGATGTTCCTTAACTCCCTCCCTCATCCAATTTTGAGCCCAATGGAGTGGATAGCCTTGGAAAAATTCTAGAGCCATCCTATGGATAAGAATATTCCAAACCCCAATGTAGATTTCGCTTGAATTCTCCCGCTGTGTGACAAATAGGGCTCAAGTGCACTATAATGCACCCTGGTAGTGTACTAGGGTGCACTGCAATGCACCTTGATAAAGGCCTACTTACGCTGATCTTCTTAGAGGTAGTTTTTGGATGATTTCAGTCATGGAATCTCTTGGGAAGGAGGCATTCTGATGATTGTCTTCATTAGGGCATGTAACAACTAAATTAGTGTTTGATGAGCCCTAATAGTACTAATCTGTAAGTTGGGATTAATGTGCCCAAATGGATCTATAAAAATTTCCCCCTAAAGCATGAAGTCGTAAACATGTATGTTGAGTGAAATACTTTACTATGTAGAGAGGAGGTTTCGAAGTGGAAGCTGACTTGGATCAATTACAATACATATATCATGATAATTTGATTTTTTCTCATGAACTTGCTGAGGGAAGGAATACTCATGCTCATCTTATAGACTTCCATTACATGTACAAATATCATCTACAGATATAGACCCATGAATGGATGATCATGAATGTAAGGCCATTGTACATTTCATTTAACACTCCTGAAAATATCGCAGCCCAGATGGATGAAACTAGATCCGAGGTCTTCAATCTCGTTCAACCATTTGCTCAAGTAAGAGTCTAACCATGTGAATATGTGATCTGAAGTTGAACATGGGAAGACACCATCTAATTACCATCCGATGATGTAATCTATTAACATATGCAAGAGAAATCACTGATAACGATAATGATCCTCAAGGTACTGTTGTACATTTTGCATGGTGTGAGTGGATGATTTGATGTCGAACACCAGACAAAGTCTTTTGGTCGAAGGCCATTGATGTATGCCTATTGACAAAAGCGAGAAACCTGCCATTGATGTAAGCAATACTCAAGGTACTGAAGGGGTGTTTCTAAGTCAACTTCTTGGATAATGTGATGGTGTCGACGAGAAGCAACTCGTTACAGGAGGGCCTTGATGTATCCAATATTAATGACAAGAAATGAGGTAAATGATTTTATAGATGGAATTTGACTAACAACACAAGGTTTAGGAATGGTGGTCATGAAAATGAAGGTTTATGAGTATTGCAACTAAATGAATTCTCTTTAACATATCGATGACACTGAATGGGTTGGCAGCATTGACCTAAAACCAAAGTAATGGATGGTGTGATAGACGAAAAATATGATAACCATCAAGTAGATAATCCAACACAAATAGTCTGAATGAATTGGCAGCATTGACCCAAAACAAAAGTGATGGATGGTGTGATAGACCATGAGTATGATAACCATCAAGCAAATAACCCAACCCAAATAGTCACGGTGATGTGGTGAAAGCGTCATGTTCAAGAGCTACTTGCTACCGTAAACTGTTCTCCCCATTTTCCCATTTTCCCCAGTAATTGTTGACCAGTACCTCTTTATCTTTTTATCAAGCTTGAGGAGGATAACACATGGTTATTGTATAATTCCACCCTTCGAGTGAATCCATCGCTATTTGATTCTTTAATGAGTCTAGCGAAGGTGAAACTCGGTCTTGTCTAGATGGACAAGTTTGTCACTATTTGATGTCTTTAATGAGTTTAACGACAAATATAACTTAGTACTTTTCATGTTAAGAGAGTTTGAAAAGGTACAAAAAGAAAACTCCACAAGTTCTTTAAGTAAATTAATCTCTTAGGTCTGAGAAAGCGTAAAATAATACAAGAGAGATATCGTTTCCAATCATTAACAAGCTGGAGAGGACAAGTGCTCGACAATCTTTTCATATTTAGAGAGTCTAGAAAGAGCTTAAAGAGGACTCCACTTTGAGGAATGAGTGGTTTCTAGGGTAGCAACTGGTTCTGGTGATGTTGGAACTTCTTAAAACATGTTGATTTATGTGAAGAGGCTAGCTAATAATACCACTCATTACAACTGTTCCTCAAAAAGGGTAAAAAAATCAAGTCAAAGCGTATGAACAGCCAAAGGGATGGTGGCAATGGGATGAAAATAACCAAGGCTAATTTGACAAAATTGGCTAATAGAATGGCAATGATGAGGGTTAAAAAAGGAAATGGGTTCATTTTTACACAAGCTTGAACCATATGGAACTATGCTTGCATTTAGTTTCATGTTTACACAAGCTTGAAATGAAAAACTATGCTTGGATTCAGTTTCACTTTTACACAAGCTTATAATGAAAAACTATGCTTGAGGTTGCTTTACATGCCCCTAGCATGATGAAACGAAGAGTTTGTTGTAACCAGATCAAAGTCACTATGGTGAAGTAGGATGGTTATCCAACAGCATTTTGGCTTCATCCAGATAGGGAAAACAGTTAATGGGGTGATTCCCTTCACATAACCTATAGGGAAACTTAACTTTACCATTAGGTGTATGCACCCCAAGCTTCATTACATTCACCTAAGTAGAATACTTATGTCTATGAGGTGTATGGAATGAAGGTTATTTTATGAGATCAAATGAAAGACTCGATTGGGATTTTACAACATCTAATCAAAGACTCGACTTGGAACTTGGGACCTTGTTTCATTTTTTTTAATGAGCTTTACACAAGACAAAGAAATCTACTCAGATTCCTTATTTCATTTTTTAACGAGATTGACACGAGACAAGGAACTATGCTGAAATTCCTTGTTTCATTTTTTAACGAGATTAACACAAGATAAGGAACTATGCTCATATCCTTGGTTTCATTTTTTAACGAGGTTGATACAAGACAACAAACTATCCTTGGGGGCTTGCTTCATTTTTTAATGAGGTTGACATAGTAAAAGAACTATCCTCATGGGCCTGTTTCATTTTTTAACGAGGTTGACATAGTAAAAGAACTATCCTCATATTCCTTGTTTGATTTTTTTACAATGTTGACATAGGACAAGGAACTATCCTCTTATTCCTTGTTTCATTTTTTAACGAGCTTGACACAAGACCAAGAAACTATTCTCAAGGGAGCTGTTTCATTTTTTAATGAGGTTGACACAAGACAAGTTACTATCCTTGAATTCCTTGTATCACAACTCATAAGAGGTCATGAAAGAGAGATCTAGTTGCAATTCCCCCACTACACGATGTACAACATGATTGAATTAATCATCAATTGATGCAGGTATGGAACAATTTTCCACATAATTAACCCATGGCAGGGATGATGCCATTGGTACAAAAGGACCATTTAGGGAAGATGGTTGACTGGAAGCCATATTTGGAACAAGAAATGAAAGCTGGTCAATGGTGACAATTCTGACTTCATGCGGGAAACAAATCACTCAAAAGAGTGTTGAAACAATAGATTCCATGTCATAAACATAGTCGTGCCCAAGAATTAAATAGTAATATAAAGGGCCCTAAACTACCATCACATTAAGATAAAAGATTTTTCCTCCCAAAGTAATAGGTAACTGAGGGAGGATCCCTAATGGTTGACTAGTTCCTCTATTAAAAGCCAACATATTTTGGGTAACATGCATAAGTGGCGGTGAATTGAACGCTTGCCAAGTAGTTGAGGAAAGGATACTCATAGATTCACCTTCATCTATAATAGTGCGACATACAATCATATTACAAACCTATACTATGATCTAGAAAGGCACATAAGAAGGAAGACAAAATCCTGCCAGTCAACTCCAATCAAAAGAAGTGACTAGACTACTTGGAGGGGGTACCATAAGAATGGGAGAATTAACTCCTTGAGTTACGAGAACAGGATGATTTTCCTCCCATGTTCATGTAATAGGAGGGTTTCCCCCAAGCTCATTTGAATCTGAAGAAACAAAAATAACCTGAGTAGTATCATATTCACGTTCTTCGGGAAAGGTACAATTAGCTGAAGGTGAAATCATGTCAACTGTTACCTCGACATGTTGATTTGGGTTGGGTATAGACTCATAGGATTCACTTTTAGAGAGAGTGGGTTTGAACGACAGTTGATTTTGGTCAATCAATTCATCAACTAGTGAAGGATTTAGGGAGAGTTTCGTGTAACCAGATGGAAGTCACTGCAATGAAGCAGGATGGTTATCCAAAACTATTTTGGCTTCATCCAAATAGGGACAAAGGTGAATGGGATGATTCCCTTCACATGACCTACAGGGAAACTTAACTCTTCCCTTCTTTCCATGAACTTTACTATCACTAGCTGATGGTGTGTCACCAACATGATCTCCAGAAGTTGATGACACACGATGATGTGAATGTGAAGGAAATTCTTCTAAGATCTAGGAAATATCAAGACAATTTCGAAGAAGATGGTCTCTAACACAAATTTTGCATGGATATCGAACATTTTGAGGCTTGATGGATGACTTCTCATCAAATGTTGCATTCAAAGCAATGGTTCCTTGATTGCCCCTTTGCTGAATTTTCTTCTTCTTCTTCTTCTCTTTCTTCTTGTTCTTAGCCACCTGGTTACTACTACCATTACTTTCACCAGGCGAAGAGGAAGAAGGGGAGGAAGAAACAGCCGAGGAAGAAGGAAAAGGGTCAACTTTAGGATCAACTGGAGCTTGATTTTGTCCAGTTAGAGGTGTACTCGATTGTGGATAAATCATGACATTTTGAACCAAGGAGGCTGAAAACAACCATACTTGCAAGCCAATGGTAAATCCTGGAAGGGACAATGTAGCCATATAAGTAGAACCAATATTTCTGAAAGAAGGAAAAGGACTAGGATTCCCATCAAAAGGAATTCCTTGATTAGTGGACTCCAGATTTGTCGCCATATGTTTCAACCTAAGATCAACTAAGGAGTGAGTGTGGAGGATCTTATCGATGGTCAATTAAATTTATTTTAATCAAAGTACCATAACGAAACAAAAAAAGGATAATCTAGGCAAAAGGTTTACCAAGCAACTGTGGACTACAAAATATCTCCTGGTGAACCAAGAAGTATGGGCAGGAAATCTCCATGAATGCTGTGTTCGATGTATCACAGTGTACAAGGAGGTAGACTCGGTTGCCTAAGGATGGATAACAACCTAGTGTTATCCTCCCATATATACTTGAGAGTACGTGGAGGCCCAAATCATATAAGAGTTGTCTAATGCAAAACTGCATAGTGAGAGCATTGCCATATACTTTACGTACTGTAACACTGCCCTATATACCCGAAGGTACATGGAAGAGCTATGATATAATCACATAAATGTAATGAGGTATCACACTCAGGATGTATTGTAGACAAGTTAGCGACAACTGCATTGTTTTACGACGCCGGAACACGTCTCTAGCCTAGACCTCTCAATGTTTTTCATTAGGTGACAATGCTCCATTAAGTAAATTCAGATAAATTTTAAGTTGATATTCTTTACAATTTTCCTTTCAAGGTTCACCACATGATGTATATTTGCAATTCCTAAAATGCAACTAATATTATAAGCATTATTTTCATTCAATTTAACAATGAAAATCCTTAGCGACTTAGGGATAGAGCAATCAGATTCCATTTGACAAAGAGCAAAAAGCACATGTAATGCAATTTCCCTAGCTATTCCTTTCAAACATTCACAAACTACAATACGAATAATGAAAAATGCATGTATTTTTTTTCAATTTCCCTTAATGTGAATGAACAAAAAGGAAAACTAATGCACAATCAATTAATAAACTCCCTTCATAAAAATAACGATTTTGCGACAATTCTTTTCGAGGAAAGGAAGACTTTATGAAACTTTTGTTTTCAAAGAAATGAGGAATTACGACACTTTCAACGAAAAGACTAATCATATGCACATATCAACTAATCAGTATTTCATGAATGAAGACTTTATGACAATTCAATTTTCGAAGGAAAATATGATTTTACGACACTTTCTTTTGACAAAGATCAATTGACCAAAAAACTAACTTTCGACTATAGATTGAAAATGAAAAAGTAAAGACATAAGAAACATTTATCAATCCTAGTCTAGTTAGGGCCATATAAGGAGATGAATTTTTTTTTATCAGATATCATTTTGGGATTCAACTGCGTTAAGTAAGTCATTCACGTATGACCATTTCCACGAGAGGTAGTCGTAATTGACTAATTTCTCATGATTTTTGAATAGTTCACTTAGCACTCATTGCATCGGGTGATGCTCACAGGGGTGAAGAAGTGGGATTGAAACTAGTGAAATGTGGAGAACGAATCACATAGCATCAATCATCACTTTCGGGGCTTGCACCTGGTAACCAGGACTTCCCAGGAGGTCACCCATCCCAGATCTTCAGAGGTAAGACTTCATTGACATTCAACAAATCATTCAAACAAGATAAAATTGGCAAAAAACTTTAGCTCCTAGATGGGAAACTGACCATCAAGGTATCAATGCAAGCAACAGTGAGAGACTGTTCACTTCAGTGCACTAGCTCTATGCAGGAAGTGCATTACAATGCATTTTGTCCTTCACTAGCCTGCGCTGGTGATAGTAAGCCACTTTTGAAGGCAATTTAACACTATTTTGACTCAATTTTCAAATGAAATAAGACTGAAATTCAATAAACGACCACAAGTACAGTATGTAAAGATGTCTTAAGAGGCTGATAAGATACTAAGATGGATAATCATTCTGCAACGGAGTCGCCAATTTGTTTTGGGAAGTTTTAGTTTCTATGGATAAACACTGAAACCCTTAGACTAGTAGCTAATTCTAGAACAATAGTGCAAAGCATTCTCTAATTTTCTTTAACCAATAGATTACATAAGATAGTAGAGAAGCATACCTAAAGATTTTGCGTACTCCTTATCTCCCTTCACCAATTTTATCGCTCCTTTCCATACTTAATATGCTTGAAAAGTACCAGCACATAGACAACAAATCGATCAAAATATATGATAATGATCTATTGATTAAACATAGAATGGAATCAATTACATAATACACATATGAAAGCATCAATAGACAATACAAACATATGGAAAAAGCTTTGAACACTTTATTCGTAAAAGTAAGAGTTACGACCCATTTGCTTGATTCAGTGTCACTCCTCCAGTTCAATCCCATCCTCTGCTCATAACAAGCAAGACATTTTGACATCATTACAATACTTGAAACCAATTCAGGTATCATACTAACAACATCTCCCTATAATTCAATGATTTCCAACCCCTGATCACTTAGATGAGTGGTATTTTTATAGGTGAGTGAAGGAAGTTATGCCATAAATGGTTACAATGAATACCCTCCCAAACTTAGGATTTAGTTCCATGGAGGAAGGCATAAAGGGATTGATGTTCCTTAACTCTATCCCTCATCCAATTTCGATCACAAAGGAGTGGATAGCCTTGGAAAACTTCTAGAGGCATCCTATGGATAATAATGTTCCAAACCCCAATCCAAATTTCTCTCAAATTTGCCCAGCGCAGGCCAAAGAGGGCTCAAGTGCACTGCAATGCACCCTTGCAGTGTATTGGGTTGCACTACAATGCACCCTGATAAAGGCTTGCCTGTGCTGATCTTCTTAGAGGAAGTTTTTGGATGATTTCAGTCATGGAATCTCTTGGGAAGGAGGCATTCTGATGGCTAACTTCATTAGGGCATGTAGCAATTGAATTAGGCTTTGGTGGGCCCTAATAGTACTAATTTGCAAGTTGGGGTTGATGTGCCCAAATGGATCTGTAATAGGAAGGGTCAAAGATAATGTTAGAGCCAAGAAAATAAGTGCATTGTGTGGAAAATGTCGAGTTTCTTCATTTTCTATGGATACCACATTTCCACCGCATGCCCATCATCATTTTTGTCATCCGACAGCTGCTTTGCCTGGTGCATGATGGGTACTTATGGCTGGAGGAGCCTATTCCCATCATGGAAGATCTCATCCACCAAATTTCTCGGCTTCCCTCTAAGGGTAAGGACCCCATGATGATAGCCAGGAAAAGTAGTGATTTGGCTCTTGCAGATGCCATGAAAGCAAAGTATAAGCTCGAAAAAAAAGAGGGTTTACGTTATCACCAATATCAAGGACAAACGGTTGCACATAGCCACCCAACTCTTGGAAGGTAAAGTAATGAGAAAATTCCATGTCAATGAAGTACCAGCACCGGTGGTTGCATTGGCCGAATAGTGTGTGGACGGGGTCTAGTTCAACTGGGCATAATTTCTCTGCGAGGAGATTTTGCTCAACTATGATGAGGCCTAAAAGCGGGGTAACACCTTCCACTATGCGTGGTTTCTAGGGGAACTACTGGAGGATAGTCAGTTCATGAGAATTCATTGAGACCTACCAGAGGTTGTGAAGTATGCTTCGCTCTGGGCCACCAAGGATGTGAAATAGATTTGCGATACCAAGATTTTCTGGGTGCTCATGGAGGTGAACATCTGAATGTGGATTAATAGGAGGCCGCGCGTGTCCCCCACAATGAACAATAGTTTGCAGAGTTTTTCAAACTTCAGGGCAGACATGAACAACATCTACATCAGTACGCGAAAGGATCTGACAAAGTAGTGGACATAGATCCCATTCATAGACACTGCAGATGTGATCTTTACAGTGTTAGAGACATGGCCTCCCAAGTGGCGCACCCCAGATTTGGCAGAGTTGGAGAAGACAACCACACAGAAAATGAAGGATGATGCGAAGTTGTGTGTCACCTAACTGGCCAAGAGAAGGTGGAATGAAAAAGTGACAGTCGAGGTAAGGGCAGTCCACAAAGCAGCACAGGAAGACACGGAGCAGAAGAAGGCTGCAGAAGTAACAGTAGTAATGCAGATAGTAGAGGCCACAATAATGCAGGCAGAGGAGGGTCAAACAATGTCTGCAGGATAGGGGGTAGAGGACATGGAACTTGCAAAAGATAGCACGGACCCAAGGACCGCCTGTACATAGCTCAAATGGTCGTGCATCATAGAAAGATCGAGTCCATGAAAGAAGCTAGCCATCGAACCGATCACCTTAACCGAAGGTGATCTCCATGACATCAGCAAGATGGCTCACGATGTCACCAGTGAAGCACTCCAAGAATTTATGGCAGAGCAGCACACTGTGTTGGGGGCCCTAAGGGCACAGCTGCAAGAGTTACAGGTGCAGCCCTCGTAGGAAGTTACCTTGTCTATCCATGTCACAGCAGGCATGACAACAACAGAATAGATGCTATGCACGAAGATGGAAAATATGATAGTATTGCTAGATGGAGTGCTAGTCTTAGAGAACATGATGGATCGGGTGACACTCAATATGATGAAAGACATTGGCCTTAATTTGGTCGCCCTCCCCCGCAACACACTTTATCAGCTGGACGATGGGATATAAATAGAACTCTGTGCTAGAGAGAGCCCCGTGATCTAGGTTTTGAGCGAGCAAAATATTAATATATAACATCTTAGATTGCATCGCGACGAGTTGGTGTCATAGAACCGATAGTTGGTGCAGAGAGTTAATGACACTTTTCGGCCTATCCCAGAGTTTTCCATTGTAGGGGACGTACCGACAGAAGTGCGGATCCATTGTTTGGCAAGTGAAGTTAGCAACACACAAGAGGAAACAACAAGAGTGCAGCTGGAGCTAAATCTCCAAATTGCTAAGCTGTGGTTGAAGGCGCAACCTTCCACTCCCCAAGAGGTCAGAGAGCAGTGCGCGCAGTGCTATTATAATAGGGCTAGATGATATTGGAGGTGCAATCCACAACTGTACCATGTTGTAACAGGTGCTTGAGGTCCTCAGTATGTTGTAGGAGGACCCCAACATCTAGTAGCTAGAGACTGAGGCACACGAACTCCAACAACAATATGACAGCATCAAAGGGACTGGATAGATAGTAGTCCTTACTCAATGACTTTCAACGATGTAGCAAGCCAAGGAATTCAAAGATCAGGTGGACACTGCATGCCACAAGGAAGCAGTTCTAAAAGCATGCGTCCAGGCATGGATTCATGAAGACTTCACAATCACTGTAGATATTGAAGGAAAGATCGCGTAGATTCAAGGGATGGATGCATCGATGCAATGAAGCACGATGAAAATAGAGGTTCTAGAAGCAAGAATGCAGTAGGTTCAACAAGCAGCAGCTCAGTGCACTGCCAACATCCAAACTGTTCAGGACCAACTAGAATGACTCGAGGATGAGTTACTATGTTTGTGTTTGTTGAGGGATTTTCTCCCCTAGGGCTTTTGGGTCAAAACCCTAGCAGACTGAAAGTTGTCTAAACAGAGAAACACACATTTACACAACCATTATGCTATGATAAGAAAATTCTATAGTAAGAGGGGCGTAACTCATGTCCTACGTTCGAGAAGTTTCTCAAGGGTCCAAACCCTTCTCCAAGTCCCTTTCACTCCTTTGTCCTGTAAAACAACCAATTGCAAAGAATACAACAGTATATGGACAAAGACTTATAAAGAAATCATCTTCATGTTATCAAAGAAGGTAGTTAGTTATGAACTTTAAACAACCATTCACATATGAATTCAAACATGAACATCATCAACATAAAGAAGAAGCATATCACGAAACAAGACGTGTTTCTTTATTATAGACAAATAGAATGCACAAAAGGAGTAATATCACCTGAGTAACCTTTCGTAGGCTCCAAGCAAAGCTTCCTTGCAGATCTGTCCAGCCTCAAGCCTTTAGCATATCTCCTTCCAAGACTCACTCCATGATGCCATAACTAGTGGATGAACATCAACACACAAGGAAACAAGGGTTTCCTATATAGATGGGGGAAGTGCAGAAGGCACAAGGGTCTTCAGACCTGGTCAGGGGAAAAATATCAGTAAATATAACCTTTCTTTCTCTTCTCTCCTCCCTTAGGCCTTCACTTTGAGGTCTTTTTATACCTCTCCCAAAGTAGTTTTTTAGTTGGGAGTTGGTTGGGAACAGTTGGGCTACGAGCACTAACAAGTGACCAGCAGGTAAAACCCATGATCTCCGCCTGAAAATAAGGAGTTTTATATTTTTTTAAGTGTTTTAATACATATACGTGGGTTGGGTATATGCCTACCCGTGTGTACACGCGTTTAACTCAGGGCAACGTCATGTATAAGGAATAAAACACTGTTTTTTAAATTTGAGACCAGGTCTGGAAGGAGGGGTTGCCCTAGGCCATGAGTGCAGAATCACAAACCATAATAGTGAGATTTGGAGCTATAACAAATTCCCCCTAATATATGAGGTCAGAAGGGGAACATGATGGCCAAAATATATTAAGCAAGTACATGGAAAGGAAATCTACCAAAAACCGAGGAGTACTTCACTAGAATTCAGCCTGCCAAGCCACAAAAGGAGATCAGAAAGAAACACCATCCGAGGCGGGCATACCCATGCTCAGAGAAAGCAAAGCATGTACGCATATCAAGTATAAGCGGATCCACTAAGTATACAAGTATAAATGACTGGAAAATACATAATGGATCATTTGATCATGATCGAACAAGTACATGTCTAAATATCACATAAAAAATTGTCAATGATGCTGAAAGATACAACGAATCACTGATATCAAAGACTGATACCCAAAAGGTATCAACTGAACATGATGGAAAAGGATGGTACTACATTGCAAACTCAGGTGCCAGCATATAGAATGTCGCCATGACTGACTGCAACATATAAGGTGGAGTGGTATCAACTAGCAGCAATAGGAGCAACTTTCAAGTGAACCAATGAATGCTGATACAACCTGAGGTCTTCACTGACCGCCGCGGTACATTTCTACACCATGGGAATAAATGATCTGAAGTCAACCATGTGAGAAATCATTTGATGATTGGTCATTGATGTATACTGTTAACAAATGTGAGACTACTCACCGATAATGATAATGAGCGTCAAGGTACCCAGTACAATCCAACAAGTGCGAATAAATGAGCTGGAGTCGAACACCTATAAGAATCATCGATCAGGAGACAATGATGGTTTCCCATTGTCAATAGCGAAGGATATGCCACTAATGACTGCAAACCCCAAGGTACTGCCAAATTGACTCTAGATCCTTGCCCCAGAGCAATGAGTCGGAGTCTATAGGGAAAGATCCGCTAGAAGGAAGTCATTAAGGCATCCTTCATCAATCTAGTGCGAGTGTAACCCGTAGGCCAATAATGTGGAAGGAATCGGATGAAAGAGATGTAGTAAACCAATCGAAGTATGTTTCTGGTGTACACAAGATGTGGCTAGCGCACGGCAGAAACCCTCTGAACCAACCAATAATGAAAGCCGACACAGAGGCGAGGTATCCACCAATAGGGCCAAATGGAAACCAAGGTACTGCAGAAATCCCAATGTGTGATAATGTAAGCTAATGTTGAACACAAGGGAAACCACTCAGCCAAAGACCCATGATACTGATCGATGTTGAGCACAAGGTAACCTTTCAATAATGAAAATAGGGCCAGTGTGCAACTCTAGGCCTGTCCTCAGAGCAAGATGTCGTCGTCGATAATGACAAGACCCGCCAGCAAGAAGTCAATGGAGACCTTCTCAAACCGGCACGAGTAAAGGACCAATATAACTGATGTGATAATAGACATGACACTGTCAACCAGGATGGCTAACTAAAAAATGAGTCAAGAGACACCGCAGAGAGGCCGACTCAGGCTAACTTCCCTTGAACAAAGGCATGACTCAATGTGACTATATGGCAGCATATGATGACTCTGTATAAGTTCGTCATGTAGGAGGCACGAACGAACCCTCCATATGATTGGAAGAGAT
>APFE030770619.1:0-20512 GCA_000404065.3 Pinus taeda | reverse complement strand
TCCTGAGCCAAAAAAATTAATCTCTCTCGATAAAGTCGGAGGTAGAGATAGAGGGTAGAGGGGATAGAGGGATGGGGAAGATAGAATTGTTTCTTTTCCTACCTAGCTCGTGTCGTTTCTTCTGCCAGCCGGGGTTTCATCGACAAGCAAGTTTCTTGTCCCAGCGAGCAGTAAAAGAATCTCCAGTACTGAAGCAAGTAACTCAAGAAGTACTAATTCAATTCTATTATTATACACGTAATTATCCAAAAGTAAGCTCAGCAATTAATATGCTTTTCCTCCACCCCCCCTCCTTTCAGAATCATATTTGTATTGTAGGCACCCTCTTCATTATTCTAGGCAGCGGTACCATCAATCATTCTGTCCAGCTATCCAGCAAGCAGCAAGTTCGAAGCAGGTCCACTGTTGGCACTAGTATGCCATTTTGTGAGCTCCTTCAATGGAGTATATTGACTTTACTGTCAGGAAGAACCACCCGATATTACATTCTTTCGGTACCCATATTAGGGTTATTATATTACATTCTTTCGGTACCCATATTAGGGTGGTTATTACACCAACATTAGACAAGTTTCTTCCACTAGCATCGACTATTGAAGTGAGATTGATTGCTACGGCTCGAGGTAAATACCTGAGTAGGCGTATTTCCTTATTCGAACGATATAAAGCATTGGAACCATCCTTATTCGAACGAGATCCACGGATAAAGCATTGGAATGGAACCAACCGAACAATCCGATGACTAGATTTCTTTGTATAAAGAAAGCACCCAGCACCCTTCCTTCCATTCTATTTCCAGAGTTTCCTCGATGATCATGAAGATAATCTGCCATACCTTAGTGCCCGATTTATCACTTGTAAGGCGGGATCAAACTGGAACTATTAGAGCAACCTCCAGGCTCTCCAGACTCAGCAAAACACTTACAGGGGCCCAGGCACCGCTCCAGCGAACTAATTCCATTCCAGGGATTAGATGGAAAACTCCCACCAAACCAAAGAGGAGATTGGCTGCTCTTCTTTCGTGTTGCGCCCACTGGAGAATGGGGATAAATAAGATCCAATTGAGAAGAGAAGAACCCATATGTATGGGAAGGCGGAAGAGACGTTCCTATCCGCCCGCGTCACTAATACTAATCTAATGAACAGATTGCTCAATCTTTTCCTTGGACCGCTGGGACCTATACAATGTAATGCTATCCATGTCCATCAAACACCCCCAACCTATTACGCTGTGCAAAGAACCATCCATCTCAATGTCTAAATGGCTACGCCACATCTATTCAATCAATGGGGAGCCGCACATCTGGGTTTATCTCCATCTGGGTTCATGAGATATGCCTAGCGAATGAGACCAAGCTCATTCAATCCAGCCAAAAAGCATACTCTGCCAACTATCAATCAATCTTTACATCATTCAATCAAGGAAAGGTACCAGAGGGTTCTCTATCAATCCAATCAGTCCATCCAGCCAGAAGGATGAATCTTTCTACCGGTGGGCATTCTTAGTTCCATCAAGCAAGCAGTCACTCATCAAATCAAGTGCCAAAGGTTACAGTTTGAGCTCATCAAGCAAGAATTCCATCATTCACTCAAGTGCCAAAGGTTCCATTTGATCTATCAATCAGTCCATCCACCCAGAACGAATACTCTTTGGCAGTGGGAAATAGATTCTTATTTATAGCAAACCAGCATTCACTCATCAAATCCAGCAGGCAGACTCTAACAACTATCCATCCATCCTTTCTTCGCCGCTCCTTTATTTGTTACTCCTCCTCCGGCAGTTCGTTTAGCTTAACTGCAGCTGGAATGGAATGAATCTAGTGGCAGTCTTAGCGGAAGTTTTGTAAGCCCAGAGAGCTGAGAATAGCATCAAATGCCAATCCTTTTTGTGCTTCCCAATGGTACGTTGAAGCATAGTAGTCAAAAGATTATTAACTACCTCAACTTGCCCATTGGATTGTGGATAATAAGGAGTTGAGCTATCACGACAAAGGCCCAACTAAGAAGTCAATTTTTCCATCATGTGTTGAGGAAAATGTGATCCATGGTCAGTTACAATGGCTTGTGGAACACCAAAATGTGCTATGACGTGCTTAAAAAGGAACTGAGTAGTAGTTATAATGTCAGCATTGTATCTAGGCATTGCCTTAACCCATTTAGTAAAAGAGTCGATGAGGACGATTATATAACCATTCCCCCCAGCTAAGTGAGGGTTACATGTCAAGGAATAATAGCCCCATTTAGTGAATGGGCCAACGATAACTACTCGGTGTAGGGTGCGGGTGGGGCACGCTGCTTACGATTGAAAATCTAGCATTCATGGCATTTTTGAACAATTGGAATACAATCTTTGAAGATAGAAGGCCATAAATAATCAGTGTGGAGGATTTTCTCAGAGGTGGCATATCCTGATATATGACTACCATAGGCACCAAAGTGGCAATCATTCAATACCCATTCAACATTTTTTAGGGTGAGACACCAACGAAGAACAGAGTCCACGCCAACCCGATACAATGCATCACCAATGATCCAATAGGGTTGGGACTGATTCCAAATGTGACATCAGCCAGATCAAGAAAAATCAGATTGGAAGGTTTGGGTTTAAATACAAACAATAATATCCTCATACCATGGGTCGAGAGTGTTGATCAGAAACAGAGTTTCATCAAGAATTTTCTCAGTGAAATCAGTAGAAGTGCTTGCAGATGGAAGGGCACATATTAACTCAGAAAAAATGAGTGATTGCTTTGATTTGAAGGCAGTAAACTCCGAATCAAAATCCTTCAAGATAAAGATCCATTTGGAGTATTTCCCCCACAGTAACTGACGAGCGAGTGTATAGGTCATAGGGTTGCAATCAAAAATCACTGTGGTTTTCTGTAAAAGGATATAATGTTGAAATCTTGGACATCATGGATCGTTACAAAGGAAATATTCTCAACATGGGCAGATCGAGACTTAGTATCGAGAAGATTTCAACTTAAATAAGAAACCACATGCTCGTTTCCATTATCATCATCCTAAACTAACACCATAGCAATAGTAGTATCAATTTCATCCAAGTAAATGAGCTAATCACATTGATAATCAGGGGGTTGTAGTAAAGGAGCTTTGATAAGCATGTCTTTCAAAGAATCGAAGTATTTTTGGGAAACTTCAAACCAAACGAAAGGGATACACTTCGAAAGTAAGCAAGTAAAACCCTTAGCGAGTTCAACGTAATTAGGAATGAATCCATGGAGAAAGTTAGCCTTTCCTTGTAGGCTCTGCAATTGAAATAATGACGTAGGGGGGTAAGTTGACAATGGCCTCAACTTTTAAAGGATCGATTCAGATACCTTCATGGGACACCACAAAACCCAAGAGTCGGCCAACCTCAACACAAAACACACACTTATGTTGATTAAGATGGGTTTTATAATGCTAATGTCACAAAAAGATGGATCTTAAGTGATTTGGATGGTCTTGATGCTTAGAAAAATGGGTTTGTAAGTCATTGAGGTAAGGCTAGACAATGTGTCGAATGTCGTGAAACACATAAGACATTTCTCTTTAGAAGGTAGCACCAGCATTCTTTAAATCGAAAGGAAGTTTTTTATAAGAAAATCTGCCTCAGGGACATATAAAGGTCATTTTATGTTGATTAGTTGGTGAATTATTGATCTAGTTGTAGCCAGAAAAGCCATCCATGAATGGGAAAATCTCACTCCTAGTGCATTCATCAATGATCTAATCAATAAATGGAGTGTGATAATTGTCTTTTGGATAGGCGCGATTGATATTGCGATAATCAAAATAGACATGGATCATGCCCTACATCTTAGCAATAGGGACAATGTTGGACATCCAATCTGTCAATGGGATGGGATAAATAAAACCAGCTTTTTAAAGCTTCTCCATGTCTGCTTTGATAGCACTAGCCTCTTGAGGATGCATGGGGTGAAACCATTGAAGAATATGCTTGACACTAGGATAAGTTGGTATTTCATGCACCACTATTGCTAGATAAATACCAGGTATTTCCCCATATGACCATGCGAGGACATCTCAAAATTATTTGAAAATTTGAGTGTAAATGTCGATCTCATCTAGAGAACAGGAAACCGCAATATGAATGTTCTCGACAATTCCCGATTTAATGGAAATGTCAAGAGACATAGTAGGAGTGATGTTTCCCATGTTACCCTCCGACATGACTTCATGCACCACGACAGGTGTCTGAAGTGGAGGCATGGGGTAGTGAGAAATAAATGCTTCGAGACAGGAAGGAATCTCACTGAGGCTGGGAAGAAATGAATAACAATGATGGAGACTATTCCATGGAGTTTCATCCATAGACACTACCTCAAAAATACTCTTGTTAGTGGGGAATGTCTCATTCAAAGGATCTAGAGAATCTGAAGAACCAAGGCAAGGAGATGGCACATAAGTGTCCAGGTTCATACTGAAAATAGTATGTCTTTCTAAAGCAGCCATCGAAGCTAAGAAAATTTCTTGATAATTTTTCTCTAATGGAATTAAAGGCATAGAATCACCAAATGAATCAATTTGATCCGGAGTAGGAATAATCTAAGGATTTGTAAAAACTGAGGTCATATTGATTGAAGTAACATTTGGAGGTGGGAGAGTAAAAGTACCCATTAAAGTAGAGTCTTTGAAGAGACCTTCTCCAACAATCTCACAAGGAATCTCAGAATTTCCCACATAATGGACATTTTTATTTGATGAACTAGAAGAGAAGAAAGACGGTTGATCGAGGGTGACAATTTTTCCTTCATGAGGAAACCGAAGCACCCGAAACAAAGAAGAAACCACACAAAACATAGCGTGGGTCCAACTTCACTCGAGAAGGTTGTAGTTGAGACTCTCATCTACAACTTCCACTTGTAATTCAACAGTCTTTCCTTCCAATGTAATTGACAAGTTCGTGAGAATACCATATGGACGTGAGCCTCTGCCATTAAAGGTTTCCAAGGTGTTTGGGGACTCGTTAAGAGAAGGAGAGCCAGTGGCCTTCCAACATGAAATAGACATGATTCCGGTAGAAGCACCTTCATCAATAAAATTCTGATAGATCATATTTCATTGGATAAGGACTTGTATCATAAGAAAAAGCTAATGAGGAATAGAAGGAACGTAATTTTCAAGATCAAAAGTAATCATACTCGAAGAAGAAGGATCAATAGCACCTATAACAAACAATAGTGACTTCTACTGCATTGGACAAGTTTGGAGAACCTCTAAGGAAGACATCGTTGAAGGTGCTTGAGCTAAATCCTCAACAATATTGTAGTGATGTGAAAATCTAGCATTCATATTATAAGATCATTTTCGAAGTACACCCTTGGGAGGTGGTCGTATTACCAACTCACTGTTAGGGTGCTCAATATGGATCAGACCAGAACTGGATGGAGTACAAGTAGAAGGGATATTGGTAACTTCTTTCCCCACCATCTAGTTATGTGTGGTTTGATAGTACTTTGTTCAAGTAGCAACCAAAATAGGGATGAAAATTGTATCATGAAAACTTGGGAACCAGAGGAGGTAAATGATTGCAGTTGGTCTACCCACTATGTCTACTGAGATCTAAAACGTTCTTTTAAAAAATTCAGAGTCCCTTTCAACAAGTGGTTAACTTAAGAACATCAGGAACAATCCTTGGTGTAATGATTTTCCTCAAAGATGAGGCAAGGATATTTTGGCTTCCCCTGAAAAGCATCATCAATAGATGACTTGGGTAGATCTTGTTTTGGGGCATCATCTTTGACTTCACCTTTGCCATTTTTCTTACCTTTAGAGGTATTATCTACTATGGTAGACTGAACAGTATGTACCTCATAGGTTTTACCTCGACTAGATGAATTTTTCGAAGGATTATTGGAACTAGTGATTGAAATAGATTTCTACTTCGAAGAAGCCTTCGTGGAAGTCTGAGATGTGGAACGAATGACACCATCAATAGGTGGTGCAACATGATATTTTTATGTTGTTAGATCCGAAGATGGTCTGAGAGCACTAGGAAACATCTCATACAATGTGCTAGATTCTGAATAAACCCATAGATGCATCCTTAGCAATCTTGTTAACAAATGATTTTTTGAACCATTCAGTGAACAACTCATCAGCAATCTCGAATTTGATGAGGTGACACCGACATCTCCATTCATGGATATGATTGGAAATGTGGGTTGCAGTATCTTGCTTAAGGGATGTGAGAAAATGAGTGCCAGTTTCATACCAAACTGGTAATTAGAAGCGGGTGAGGAAGACCATATCTAAAGAGTTGAAGTCAGCATAACTACCTCGACGAAACTCAATATACCATTTTGTAACACCACCTATGAGGGTTCTCTGAAAGAGTTGAATATGTATAGAATAATCAACATACGAATTGGAGAATAACCATAGATGATATGTCATCACATGAGCTTGCGGGTACTCAGAATTTCCTTCGAATTTGGGGCAATCGCTTGGAATTTTAGTTGGAACCCGAGGCCAGTAAGTGGAATGAAGCATGGGTTCATTTGTAAGCCTCGAGACATCGAGAAACTCCAACGAATCCAAGAAAGGCAATTGCATGTTGAACAACATATATGGTCTTTGAGGAGACTGAAACCATGGGTTCCATCATTGCTGGTAAATATTGTTCCCTCACAGTGGAGGATTTTGTCCATACGGGACCTAATTTTGTCCCCACTAAATGTCACCTTGAACATAAGGTGGATTTTGTCCAAGGTAGGTTTGATATTGACCTACCATAGGCCACTGATAAGCATTGTACGTGGCATATGGGTTGTAAGGTTGTTAAACCTGTTGACCTTGAACCTGAAGAGACTGTCACTGCTATTGCAGGGATTGACCTTGGGCTTGCAAGGGCTAACCTTCTTGATATGCATATAAATATTACTATTACAAAGGTTAAACTTGTGGCTGAAAAGGTTGGCCTTGTGAGTACAAAGATTGAGTAGACTCCTGAAGAAACAGAGTTTGTGGCTGTTGAGGTTCCTGCAAAGGTTGTCCCTACTACTCTAAAAGTTTGCCTTACTACTACAATGTCATATGCTACTGTTGGAAAGGTTTCCCTTGCTACTGTGAAGGTTTCCCTTGCTGCGGCAAAGGTTTTCCTTGTTGTTGTAAGGGTTGGTGGAGAGCTCCTTGGGATATACCTTGTGGGTATTCGTAATTTATGAATTGAATATGACCATATCCACCAAGAATAACGGATTGACCAAGCTATACATAAGCTCCTTCTTGAGGAATGTTAGACGAATTAATGAAGGATTGCAAACCATATGGGACATAAGCCTATTAGAATGGAATCTGAGCCAGATAAGGTTGTTGATATTGAATTCTTCCTTACCTGGATGGACCAAAAGGGTTAGGAATACTACCACAATAAGGTTGATTAAGTCCAGCCATGTGAGTCTGTGATCCACTAACATTGCTTTCACCCAACACAAGAGTATTTGGATCTTTCCCCCATGTAGTGGCACATTCTTTCCACTTGATGGTGGGGTAGAATGACTCACTGAAACCTCACCTAAGACAATTGGTTGTACTAGAAGGGTCAGTTGAAATGATGAGATAGGCTGCGACAGAATTGTAGGTTGTGATGAGCCTCATAAATCGGTAATTATATGGGCCCATTTTACCTCCTAACCTAGTCAAATCAACCATTCTCTTAGCTTATTGTATGATTTTCTGATTATATTTATGCTTATAGAGTGAGCTGAGTTAGTTATTATATCATGTGGTCTAACATGTATTTAACGCAGATTATTGGTAGATTTCGAGGTCAAAGTCAAGGATTTAATGGCTAAGCAGAAGCAATAACTTGAAGTGGAAAGAGGAGAGGACTTATAGGAGGGAATCTCCCTCATTTATTGATACTCACTTTGAATTCCCCTTCATTCATCTCAGAGTACAAGCAGCCAAATCATGCACTAGAAGGAAGTCGAGCAAGTGGAAGATGATTGAGAGTTATCTCAAGTTTTGGGAGCCAAGCATCCATAATTTTAAGGAAGCTATTGGTAGATTTAGTTGGATAAGTAGAGAGGCTTAGGACCTCACTAGGGTTGGCTTTTTTGCTTACGTAAACTTTGCTCAACTTTCGAGCTTATTATTTTGTGACAATTTTATGTAATCTTTCAATTTTTTTTATAATAAAGATGGAATCCTTTTTGAGCTAGCACTGAGTTACCTGAGAGTGCTGAAGCACTTGGGTTAGGGCCCAATCCAAGTAGCCAAGCTCCTCTTTAATTGTATTTGTATGCTTTACTTTATTTGTAGATTAGTTTGTCGTTAGATGTATTTCTTTTATGGTTAAGAATAGGTTCGTTTTGATGATTTAGTAGTTTATTTCCATTTGTACTTTCTGTAGCAGGTTAAGTAGTGATCAGAAAGGATTCAAAAGGCTAGCAATAATTCCTTGGCCTCTCTTCCTCCCTCTGGGACAATGATTTGAGGCAAAGACTCTCTTGTTGGCCCAAAAACACAGATTTCCCTCATCCATAGGACTTCTAGTGTTTGTAGCTCTCTAGTAGGTTGATAGTCCAGTTTTGTTTTGCTTTAGATCTTCTTCATCAAGTTCCTTTCATGATTTACAATAGTCCTCTTGAATTCTTTCCTTTATTGTAGCATTTCCCAGCATTCCCTTCTATGCATCATAGTTTAGGCCATTTTAATGCAAAACTATGTTTTTCCTAGAATGCATTCATTTAAATAGTTGTTGATTTTCCTAGCTTCTATGTGGAAGATCTCTTCCAGCAGTAGGCTAGCTTACCAACAATCACACTGTCCATTTGATTCATGCCCTAGAGGTCTCCCAAGCCTCATCTCAATTCTGCCCTAGTTTCCTTCATTTTTCATAGAACTTCTTCCTCTCTCCTTGAGCAAACCCAATCATCTTTCTCTCTCCTGGTGATTCATGGTAGACATTACATGCCCTAACACCTCATTCCAACCTTCACCCACCTTTTCCACCCACTCTCACACCCTCAAAACAATGAAAATTTCTCTCGGCCTCCTCTTGTAGGCCTTCTGTAGTTACCCAGTTTTCCTCCTGTAGTTTTCATGTGTCCTCCTATAGTTTTTCCTGTACGCTTTCTTTTGAAGGTCGAATTGGGAAAAGCCTCCAGAAGTCCACCTCAAATCTCCTAAGACCCATCCACACCATCCTGCATCATCCCAAGCTCCAAAACCACCCTCTAGTGCCACCTGTTTGCCACACATAATAAATTAGATCTATGTTAAATTCACATAAAAACACGTAAAAATCCAAAAATATATTTTTACTTATTTACTTCCAGAAATACCATGGTTAGATGTTGTTTACTTCCTCAAGTAGGTAATGGCATTTATTTCATGGTTTTCATAGTGTTTTTTTGCTAAAGTAGGATTAGCTTTTTAATTAGGGTTTACTATGTTTTTCTTTACATTCCAGTATTTCTCCTTTTTGCAATTAGAATAACATATGTAGAGTAATATTTATTTTCTTTCATCATATATAGAGCTTATTCTAAAATCTATATATGTTGGCTTGAGCTCCTAGTGATCTTGCGCTGGTTGACAAAGTGACAACCTACTGTGAGAACTAGTACTTGTACATAAAACACCGATGCTTCCAAGATTGTTACGAACTACGGGGTTTATAAAAGTAAATTTGGCAGCCCAGGAGTTGCAGCATCCTTGCTGCAATACTAGCGCTCACCAACTTTTGGTGTCATTGTCAGGGAAGCGTCAAAGTATTTTGTGATTACTTCTTTCTTCTATTTCCTATTGCAAAATTCTGCTAATAGTTTATTTCAGCAAAAGTAGACTAGTCATTTCTTTTCTTTCAAGTTCTGCATCTCCTCGTTTTCCTTTTAAATTCTACAAATTTCCATTCAGCTAGTTGCAGTTCATTTTGCTCAATCACAATTTCAGTTTCTACAGGTACTTTCAGTGTGGGGAAAAAGAAACAAAAACCAACCAAAAAGATTTTCTTTCATGCCTCATAGGAATAGAGATAACTGAGGAAAAATTTTTCCCAACACCCCCACTACTTCACATAGCCAACATTCTCTCTTCTTCGGTGGTTGCGCTCAAGAAGAACCCTTAGGTGAATAACATAAAATATTTGACGCACCTATAGGGGAAGAAGAAGAATAAAACTTTCCTACTAACCCAATGGCTAAAAACAGAAATGATAGGGGAAATGGGGATAAAATAGAGGGTAGCTTCCCCACTCGGGAGACCAGTGGGTACACCAAAATAAAGAATATAAGTCCTTCAGCCCTACCTCACTTCCATGGTCTGACTACGAAAGATCCTGACACCTTCTTGTTCGAGTTTGTTGTCATTTTTCAAACTTATGACTATGCAGAAGACAAGAAAAAGTTGAAACTGTTCCCTTCTACTCTCAAGGATGCAACACTACACTGGTTCATGGGATTACCTGGAAATAGCATCACAACTTGGGCTCAGATACAGCAGGCCTTTAATGAAAAGTATCAAGACTATTGCAGGTCAAAATATAGTAAAGAAGAAATCTTCTAAATGACCATGAGAAGTGATGAGTCCCTGGAAGACTATGAAGAGAGGTTCCAATTCAGTGACAAAAGGGCCAGGTGTACACTTGAGCCTAACTCTTTGAAGTTGGTCTTGCTCAGGGGAATTCTCAAAGACCTTCTAGACACCTCCATCTACTGGCTATGGGATACATCTACCAACTATCTTATGAGGATATAAAGACAGTTTTTCGAAACCATTCTAGAGAAGCCAGAAAGAAAGGTGGGGGGAGTCAACCCATAGGTAGTGCCTCTTCTTCCAATTCATCCATTAAAGGTGAAATTGGAAACATCCTGGAAGACTTCAAGAGTGAGATGCTACAGACTCTTGCCATGCAAATGGATACCTTACATATCAAAAGAAAACAAGAGGAAGCAGAGAGGACTTTGGCCATTTTTTTCCCTAGATGCACTAGGAGGCATCCTAGGAATGAATACCCATTGAACTCTATAGAGGTTTGTTTAGTATATGAAGAAAATTATTCTACAAATAAGTGCCTTTCCTTTCTCGGACTTAAAGCTATATACCAAGGGGCCGAAGGAGTCAATGAACAGATCTATAACATAAACCAAAGGAGGCCGCATGGACCTAGACCATACCAGCAGTGGATGCAAGGGACATCTCAGGCATACTACAACCCCAACCAAGTCACCTCCATACCTTTTTGGGGCACCCCTGCTCATCTTTCTTGGTCCACACCTCCTCCTTGGTCTTTCCCATCTCAATATTATAGCCAACCAGCCACCCATTCATTTCAATCCTATACTCAGCTGCAACCTCAGTGGAATGCATCTCATTAGGGGTGGAGGCCCCAATACAACTCTCTTCCTGCTCTTCTACCTCCACCACCTGCCCAACCACAACCATTACCTTCTTCTCCACCAAGGCAACCCAAAATGCCTACCCAACCAAATCCAAACCTGAACAACAGACAGGCTCAACAAGTGTATAGTGGGGAACCATCATGCCCAACTTATGTTGTGGAGATTCAAGAAATTAACTTGCGATATGGGAAAGTTCTCCGAGATAGCCAACCTCCACCTAGGGAGGTTGAAGAAGATAAAGAGGAAAGCGAACCTAAACCAAATCAACCCTTTCCTGAGAGACTATCCATGACAATCTAGCCTACCCCAGAAGAGACTAAACTCCTAGGAGAATTGAAACATTTATGTCTAAAGATACCACTTCTCAAAGCCATAAAAAGATGTGCCTATCTACAATAGGTTGATCAAAGAGAAGTGCTTTAGGCATCCAAGAAGGCGCAAGAGAGATGTCCCAACCATAAATGTCATAGGACAATTGTCTACCTAATGTTGGGGCAGCCAATCTGTCCAAAATATCTAGACCCTAGAAGCCTAGTAGTCGATGTCCACATCAATGGAAAAATGATCCCACATACCTTGATTGATCTGGGAGCTACCATTAATGTGATGACAAATGACACAATTCTCAAACTTAACATCCAGGGCTCCTTGAGGAAGACCACGACAGTGCTGCAGCTAGCAAACCGCTCCACCATGATACCTGAGGGGATTGTGGAGGATGTGATGGTCTCCATTGATTCTTGGGAATACCCTGCCGATTTCTTAGTTCTTCAGCCAAAGGTAAAACTCACTGGGTATCTTCTCATTCTGGGAAGACCCTATTTGGCTACAGCCGATGCCTACATCGGCTGTTGAGCTGGGAACATGACCATCAAGAATGGGCACATGTCCAAGTAGTTAATCCTATATCCTCCTGCCCAACCCTTGCTAGAACATGATCTACCTCTCTGCTTGGAGGAGGAAGATGAGGATGAAGTTTATTCTTCAGCACTTTTTGCATTAGAAATTTCTATGGGGGGAAACGGCAAGATGAGGATGGCATGATTGAAAATTTGATTCAGAATCCACCTCCCAGTGTATCACCATTAGCATACATAGTAAGAGAAACCCAAAAAAAACCCTCAACTAATCTCTCTCTGGCCGACCCCACATCTATCCATGTTAAAAATATAGAGTTCAGCCCAAAAATAACATTGAAAATCAATCCATCCCTATCTACTTCTCAGGAGAAGGAGCTATGCAGCCTAGTGAGAAAACATCTAGATGCCTTCGCCTAGAGTTATAAGGAGATGAAGGGAGTGTACCCTTCAGTATGTACTCATCATATATACATCAAGGAAGACTGCAAGCCAGTCACGAAGCCTCAAAGGAGAATGAACCCAGCACTTAAAGATATTGTTAAGGAAGAACTGTAGAAATTGCTTGATTAAGGATTCATCTATCCCATTTCTGATAGTGAATGGGTCTCTCTTTTGGTGCTTGTGCCAAAGAAAAATGGTAAGTGGAGAATCCGTGTTGACTATTGGGAATTGAACAAAGCCACTAAAAAGGACCATTTTCCTTTACCTTTCATAGATCAAGTGTTAGATGATCTAGCAGGGAAAAAGTTTTTCTCTTTCCTAGATGGGTTCAGCGGGTACAATCAGATTAAAATCAGCCCGGAAGACCGAGATAAGACAACTTTCGCTTGTCCTTGGGGTACCTCTTCATACTAGGTCCTTCCTTTCAGTTTTTACAATGCCACAGCCACTTTCCAAAGAGCGGTATTGAGTATATTTTCTGAGCTAGTTCATGACGCAGTAGAAGTATACATGGATGATTTTACTCCTTATGGATTTGACTTTCAGGAAGCTTTATCTAACCTAGGGAAAGTTTTGGATAAGTGTATTGAGATGAACCTATCCCTTAGTCTGGAAAAATGTGAATTCTTGATGACTAAAGGGACCGTGCTAGGTCATGCAATATCTCAATAAGGACTGCAAGTCGACCCCAACAAAATTGCCATCATCCAAAGGGTCCCACCTCCTCAAAAGGTGAGAGATGTCAGAAGTTTCCTAGGCTTAGACAGATATTATAGGAGATTTATTAAAGACTTTAGTAGGATAGCCTCTCCTTTTTTTGGCCTCTTAGGCAAAGATGTTGAGTTCATATGGTCAGAAAATTGTTAAGAAGCCTTAGATACCTTAAAGAGCAAGCTATTTACTGGCCTAATTCTCAGAGGCCCAAACTAGGCCCTACCCTTTCACATTCACATAGATGCCTCGAACAAAGCGATGGGAGCAGCCTTAGGACAAATTGATGAAAAGTTACCTTATGCCATATAATTTATAAGCGAAAACTTGTCAAAGGCAGAGTTAAACCATACAGTGACTGAGAAGGAACCCCTAGCTCTCATGCATTCCTTAAACAAATTTAGACATTATATCACAGGATATCAAACCTTTGTGCACACTGATCATGCTACAATTAGATATTTAATTAATAAACTAGATGTAAATGTCAACATTATTAGATGGTTTCTTTCACTGCAGCAGTTTGAGCAGACCATTATTAATAAGCCTGGTAAAGAGAATTTTGTTGCTCACTTTTTGTCTAGAGAAAATTTTCCTACAGGTGAAGAAGTTATGGTGGATGAACAAATTCTGGGTGAACACCTATTTGCTATATTAGTACTCTCTCCATGGTTTTATGATATAGCAAACTACTTGGTTTCAGCACAGTTCCCACCACCCCTATCTTAAAAAGAGAAGAGCAAGATAGTAAGGAAAAGCACCCCTTTCACCTGGATTGGAGGCAATCTCTTCAAACCTGGCCTAGATCAGATCTTGAGAAGATGTGTCAGGGAGGAGAAATTATTTGACATCCTCCTGACCTGTCATGACAAGCCTTGTGAAGGTCATTTTGCAGCAAAAAGAACCACCTTCAAGATATTGCAAGCAGGCTACTACTGTCCCACTCTTCATAAGGATGTGAGGAGATATACAAGCCAGTGTGATTGGTGTCAGAGGATGGGGAAACCCACTCCAAGGTATGAAATTCCCATGCAACCTCAAGTTACTTTTGAGCCATTTGAGAAGTGGGGCATGGACTTTGTGGCGCCTATCAACCCCCCTTCAAAGTAGAAGTAGTACATCATTATGTGCACTGACTACCTAAAAAATGGGAAGAGACAAAAGAAATCAAAGCATTGACAGAGGAAACGGTAGCTCAGTTTTTGAAGGAAAACATATTCTACAAGTTTGGGTATCTGAGAGAGTTGGTCACAGACCAAGGTAGTCAGTTCATGTCCAACCAGATTGAAGACCTGCTCACACATCATAAGATCAAGCACAGGACTTCCAAAAAGGTAGCTTAGTTTTTTGAGGGAAAACATATTCTACAAATTCGGGTATCTGAGAGAGTTGGTCACAGACCAAGGTAGTCATTTCATGTCCAACCTGATTGAAGACTTGCTCACACATCATAAGACCAAGCACAAGACTTTCAATCCTTACCATCTACAAGCCAATGGGCAAGTGGAGGTCACTAGTAGAACATTGGAAGGGATCCTAACCAAGGTAGTGAGCAGCAACAGAAAAGACTGGGCAGACAGATTAGTTGAGGCCACTTGGGCCTACAACACAACATGGAAGACCACCAATAGGTTCACACCCTATGAACTGGTCTATCGAAAGAAGGTTTTGTTGTCAATAGAATTTGGATTCAATACCCTAAAGATGGCAGCTCAGCTGGACCTAGACTTCAGCCATGCACATAAAGAGAGATTACTTCAGCTCAATGGATTGGATGAATATAGATTACAAGCCCTTCTCCATACAAAGGTAGTCAAGGAGAAGCATATGGCATGACAAAAATATCAAGGAGAAGAAATTACGAAAGGGAGATTGGGCACTACTCTATGATTCAAGATACAAGGATTTCAAAGGCAACCTAAGGACAAGATGGCTGGGACCCTACACCATTGAGAAATGAAATGGCAATGGTCCAGTTCTGATCAGAATCATTGATGATGAAGCCATCCCCATGCTTGTGAATGGACATCGGTTGAAAGTCTACAAGAAACCCCTCTCCAAGTGAGAGTTTAATATTTGAATAAAACATACCCATGCTTGTCAATGGACATTGGTTGAAAGTCTACAAGTAAGACCTCTCCAAGGGAGAGTTTATTAAAGATTGAGAAGCTTCAGAGAAATATATGGCATGAAAAAAATGTCAAGGAGAAGCAATTCCAAGAGAAGAAATTCCAAGTGGGAGTTTATTGATGATGAAGCCATCCCCATGCTTGTCAATGGACATTAGTTGAATGTCTACAAGAAACCCTTCTCCAACCGAGAGTTTATTGAAGAATGAGGAGCTTCAGAGAAAGATATGGCATGAAAAAAATGTCAAGGAGAAGCAATTCCAAGAGGGAGATTGGGCACTACTCTATGATTCAAGATAAAAGGATTTCAAAGGTAAGTTGAGGACAAGATGGCTGGGAACCTACACTGTGGAGAAATGAAATGACAATGGTTCATTTCTAATCAGAACCATTGATGTTGAAGTCATCCCCATGCTTGTCAATGGACATCAGTTGAAAGTATACAACAAACCCCTCTCCAAGAGATATTTATTGAAGATTTTAATAAAACAGTGATGGTAGTGGAGCATGTCTTAGCTTCCACTTCACCCATTCACTGATGAAAAGAAGAAATAAAAAATAAGGAATCAAGTGAAAAACTCCATGAGGTGCTTGAGTCCCATCATTGGGTTGAAAACCTCTTTTGAGGTGGCCCAGTGATGTCAAAAGAAAAAGGGGGAAAAGAATAAGATCCCTAGGTGAAAACCTTCCTTGGAGCTGCCCAGGGTAGGAAATTAAGGTGAAAATCTCTCTGAGCCACCCTAGTTGTTTAAAATAATAATAATAATAATATTTTTTGTTGCATTGCAGGTTTGTAGGAGGACTACAGGGAGTAGAAGAAGGTGCCAAGGGAACCCTGACATTCTTACCAGCACCCATCTCATCTTCTCCACACCTCCCTCCATCATTTTCGACATCTCTTTCACCCCACTGCACTTTTTTCTTCCAAAACTGTGTTTTTTATAGGAGGCTCCTATAGGAATTACAAAGAGCCTGAAGTGTCTACTGAAGGTAGTTTGAGGGACTAGGAGAACTTCATGAGGAACTTATCATCCTTATTACCACCTTCAAGCCTCCTTTCCATCATTTCCAAGCCTGCATCACACCGTAAGCATCATTTTTTTCCTATCTAAGAAAAAAGAAAGAGAAAACAGTTTTCCAATATCGAAAAAACAACAATGAAAAAGAAAGAAGGAAAAGGCACCAATAACCTTACTTGAAGCTTTCCTATTATCCCTCCATCATTCTTGACACCTCTGGCATTATTCTCAAGCTCCAAGCACAGGGAAAAGCTGAAGTTTCCAAGGGAGAAGTAGCTACAGGAGCTCCTATAGGAATTCTTGTAGCAGCTGATCCCATAGAAGTCCAGCACCAACAGCAAGAGAGTGCACACATCAAGGTTGAAAAGGCACATAAAGCTTAGCTCCAGTAAGAGAAGAACCTGCACAAGCACACAACCACGCATCAACAAGCAGAGACATCATGCATAAAAGGAAATGAAGGCATGCAGCAAAGAAAGCCACAACATCTCACAACAAATACACTCGGATCACAGGTAAGTAACTAAGTCACTCCTATATTTGCATTTGTGTAATTAGGATTCATACGAAGGCAACAAGATGGTTGAGATTGAATGAGGGAAAGGTGGCTAGTTAACTTGGCCACCTTCATTTAGTTGACTCCACTTATCTGAGATGTCACCCACACGTGCACACGGTCAACTCAAGCACAAAATGCCAAGGACAAGTAATGGGAGGAAGTGTGAACTCCGATGCAATAATGAGGGACCATTACGAGGAGGAGCCATGATGACCAAGTAGGTGGGGACCAACAGTTCGAATATGGCTAATGCACACCTTGCTAGCTCAACACTCATACCCGAAAATAGCCATAAAAAGAAATGAGCACTCCTCCCGACACATTCTCACCACCTTTTCTTAATTTTATCCTTGTAACTCAGCCGCAGCAGTCTTCTTGTGCCCCCACAGCCTCGTAACCACCATCCTTCATCAATTTCCTCCCTATCTTTGCTCTCAGCATTTTCTACAAGAGCACCTACAGGAAATGTCCAGGAGGGACAATGGGCTTCTACAAGAGGGGAAACAAATCATTTTGAAGGGAGAAAACATGATTTTTAGCACGAATTTCAATCTAAAGAGGTAAGGTTCATGCATGCCCCCCATTCAATATCAATATATGAAAGAAGTGGTCTAAATTTGAGGATGAAATAAGTCTTTAGGATGGTAGAAAATACATAAAATTGTTTTGTTTATTTAAAAAAACACAGTCTCCTCTGTTTTTTTATTTTTCTCAAAACTCTTTTTCTCCACCTCCATATTTGGGTTTTAAAAAAAAGTACATGCAGTATGACATGAGATTTATGACAAAGGAGCCCACTAACTCCACTAGGCTCCATGCACATCCTCATTTGGTGGACATATTCACAAGGGAAACCTGGATGAATTTCTTTAAGAAATTTCGACGGTTTGATGATGAAATTGCCCAAGAATTTTCTCTCTCTATAGCCCCTCACATAGGAACTCCTGCTACTACAACCATCAGAGGCCTCTCCATTGAAATAACCCCTGAATTCATCAGTAAGGTCACTACCCTTCCTCTTGGGCTACCTTTGAGTAAATATGAGGAACCAATTGACTAAGATGCTAAGAAGAAAGTTTCCAGAAATAATGAAACCCCTGTTGAAGATAAAAATTGAATTAGAAGGGCTAGTATACCATATCCCTGGGATGAGGTTAGCTACCAAGTAATCAAATACATTTCCTATGAGGGGAGGTGCAACATTGTCTATGGACATCATTTCAGAATCCTCCATGACTTGAGGTATGGCATGGATAGTCCAGCACCTCAAAAGCTCAGCATCCCTTACTTTCTCCTTTAGTCCCTCATTGACTCTAGCACCAAGGTACAAGAAGGAAATTTAGGGCAATTAGCTCACCATGGCTTAATCGAAATCCCAGTAGAGGAAGCCCTCCATACCATTACACTCATTATAGCATGGAATTTTTCCGAAATATGATAGCTGAGGATGACATAAAAGCATTAACCTACGATGTCAGTCCTACTGACAATGAGGAGGAAGAACAACAAGGAGGAGAAGATGAGGCCAATGGTGACATAACATAGCAAGAAAGGAAGGAGGAAGGAAAAGAAACAGAGGAGGGAAAAGTTGAAGAGATAGAAAAAGAGACCGCAGAAGGAGGAAAAGAGGCAGAGAAGGTAGAGCAAGGAGAAGAATCCCCTGAGACTTTGGAAAGAGAGGAAAAAACTACCCTCACTACCCTCAATACACCAGTCAAGCCAAAGCAGAAGAGGAAAAGACAGATCTTCATGTATTTCAGGGCAAGGAAGAGCACAAGAATTAAAACAGACAAACCTTAGTCTTCTTCAAAAGTTCCCATTACCATTGAATATTCACCTTCTTCCAAGGTGAAAGGATCTCCTTCCAAGACAACTATAACATATGAAAGTGGGACTCCAAGATCTTCTACATGCAAGGGAAAAGTAGTACTACAAGACCCAAAACCAGACCTACAGGAGGCTAAAACAGTCCTACAGGAGACACTGTCCAAACTACAGGAGACCCAAAAGCTTGAGGAAAGGATAGGATGATAGCCAGAGGTGAAAGAGGAAGCACAAGAGCTACAAGAACTTGATCCTCAGCCTAGTCTTGCCTCCTATTACAATCTAGTTGAGGGAGGTAGGATAATCCCACAAAAATTTTCAATTCCACTATTTTTCGAATTGGAGAAAGAAAGAGTGAGAACACATAGATGGATGCAGATAGCCAAATCCAAAGGAATTGAGGATGTTGGCCATATGGAAAACAAACTCAAGGAAATGGGAAGAGAATTGAGTGCTCTCAGAGATAGAGAAGCCATCACAAGGAGCCACCTTGAAAATGAGAATGAAACCCTAAGGAGGCAGCTGCAAGAGAAAGAGACTCAGCTGGCATACATGGCCAACTTATCCATGGAAGCATTACAATGAAGAACACCAGCCAAATCTTATGGCCTCTATCTGAAGGACCAATGGCTTTAATTCCAAATAAAGAATTTGGCACAAAGAGGCACAATGCCTTTCCAAGAGTATAGGCAGCTTACGGACCTGTGTGACCAAAGCACATCAAAGGATAACGCAAAGATGGCAGAGTTCTACCTACACAACATTGCCCTCACAGAAATGAATGTGTGGAACCCCAATGCCAAGCTAGGGGACCTGGAATTAATGGGCATGGCCTCATGGATGAACCATGAAGAATGAAGGGCAGCAGAAATGAAAAGACTGATGATAAAAGAACAAAATGATCCATTAATGATCAGAGTTGAGCCATCAGATCCTATGGCACTCATCAGCACACACAACTTGCTTGCCAATGACCCTTATATTGCCCCTAAATATCTAACCGATCAAACACAAGCCATTACACACTTTGAAGATATGCAAAGGCTACTTGGGGATGACTATGTGCATGCATGCATGAGAAGATGGAACACCTTACCTCACAGTTTGCAGACCAGGAAATACCATTCCCCCATGAGGCTAAAGGAGCCATTGAAAAGAGTGCCAATGTACAAGTGCTCCATGAAAAGGTTGAAGGTCAACTGGATTGATCTCAAACTGATTCCCCCACTCCTATTAGGCATGCTAGAAGGCAAAAGAGAAGAAGAAGAGGAGGAGCAATGGAAGGACATTGATAGAAATGTAGGATTTTATGGCAAACATGAGTAGACCACATCAGAAGCCTAGGATGCTAGGGAGGCCACCAGGGCCATAAAAGATGAGGAGTTTGACTAGGTTGTTCAGAGGATGAGCAACACCTTCCGTAGGGGGTGATGATGACCCTCATAAATGGGTAATTCTATGGGCTCATTTTACATCCTAACCTAGTCAAATCAATCATTCTCTTAGCTTATTGTATGATTTTTTGATTATATTTATGCTTATGGAGTGAGTTGAGTTAGTTATTTTGCCATGTGGTCTAACATGTATTTAATGC
>APFE030770610.1:0-10366 GCA_000404065.3 Pinus taeda | reverse complement strand
AACCTACCTTCTCTACTACTCTGAGCCACCTCCACAGCTCCAATATAGTCATTCTAGTGGTTGTGTCAATAATGTGGTGCATCAGCTACTCGGTCGCAAAGTGAGGGAACTTCTCATGGTCAACCAAGTCCCAATCTTCAAGTTTTAACAGAGGAACCCGCCCCAAGTGCGGTCCTTTAAAAATAATTTCATCCGGTAGCAGAGGGGTTTGCAAGGGGACCTTGCTCTTGTCGATATCTTTTGGGACCTTGGTCTTGCCTTTGTGCGGAGGGACGTACTCAAGAAACCAAGTGATAGGGTCAGCACCCTGGGCTTCAACTTCCTCCACATCTATCCCCACATCCTCCTCATCCATCGGGATGTCTTTGATTTCTTCCTCCTTCGGCACCAGATTGATGGCTTTGCCCTTCTCCTGTGTAGTGGGCTTCGGTGGGTTTCTTCTCGGTGATGCGCACACTGGTATTGCAGACTGCTTGCCCTTATTTTCCTTTTCTCTCTCCTTGTTTGGGGTGAGCTTTGGTCTCATTGTCCTTAGCAATTTGGGGACTTTGGCTAATACTTTGGCAACCTCTGGAGTAGCTTCTTCTGCCCCATACTAAATTCCAGCACCGACTCCTCTGCTTCAGTATCTATAACTGTGGTAGGTGTTGACATAATGCTTTCAAACAATGCTCGTGATGTCTCTGGTAAGTTTGCAAATGATGGACTCACTATCAGAGCCTCGAAGAATTCTTGGTTCATGTGCGCCTGAGAGCTCAACAATTCAATTCTCAAAATGCCAAGTGTTTTTCACTTGACAACCACTTGTAATTTATATGGAATTTTGAATTCAAATCCGACCGTTCCCCCCACATTCGCTTCATTAATGTTGAATTGGTGGTAAATATTCAAGGATCTGACCCATAAATTTTGTCTTAAATATCGGTGCCCGCTCCATTTGACCACATTTCTACTGTCAAATCATGAAAAGTGACTTTAACGTTCACTTTCTGGCCAACCTACGTGGTTTCTCCCTGGGTAGCTAGCTCCCTTCACACTGTTGCGATCCCTGTGACACTCCTTTGCTTCATGCAATCCTTCAATTGCGCAGCTCCCCAACCTGGGCAGTGTATTTTATAGTCCCCCACCTCCTTTTAGCTACTTAGAGTGCTAAGACTGTGCTACCTGCATATAGTCACATGGTTGGACCACTAGTGTATGGCTTCAGTCGACTGCCATTCACCTTTCCTAGGAAGGGATCTCCATTCAATTTGACCAGCTGAACCACTCCTCCATTGGTAATCTCCTTAATAACGTAGGACCCTAACCACTACATTCTAAACTTCCATAGAAATTTATCAAACTTACTGTCATATAACAAAACCAAGTCATATACCTTAAAGGTGCGCAGCTTAATGTGTCGATCATGCCATGGTTTTTCGTGCTGCTTTTGGACCCGTTGGTGAAATCCAGCTAGAAATCTTTCTTCCTCAAGCTCAGCCAACTGTGTGAGCCTCTCCTCCAGGGCTTTATGATCCGTCATACCTATGAGTGCCGCTATGCGCAGGCTAGGCATAATGTATTCCATGGGCATCACTGCTTCAACACCATATATAAACCTAAAGGGTGTTTGTCCAGTCAGCTTCTTGCATGTCATCCGATAGGCCCATAGTACTGTGGGTATGCCTAGGTCCCAATCACTTCGCTGAGCATTGCAAACCTTCGTTAGCATGTTCTCTAGTACTTTATTGAATGCTTCCACCATCGCGTTAGCCTGCAGGTGATAAGGCACGATCTTCTGGTGATATACCTGAAATTCATCTGTCAGCGCGCTGATCATCTCGTTCAGAAAGTGCATACCATGATCACTCATCAAAATCTTTGGACACCCAAATCGTGTTAGTACATATTCAAAGAGGAACTTTGTAGTAGTCATGTTTGTACAATCCTTTACAGGATATGCCTCTGCCCATTGAGTCAAATACTCTATCACAGTGATAATATACCTCGCTCCCGTCTTCTTTCCTTGGGGCTGAATGGGTCCCACAAAGTCTATTGCCCATTTTTCAAAGGGTTGTGTTATCACTATAAAAAGTTCTAAAATTTTAGACAACTTGTATGGTTCCAAAGTTTTATGTTAATCTTGGTCAAGTCATTTTTATTGTTTTTATTTAGAGCCTAAATCCTAGAGTTGGAGTCTTGTTTCCATTATTAAATAAAGGTCAACAACCTTATTTCTCCTATCAAAGATCCCGCATTATTTCAAAAGTGTCATGTGTTTGGTTGTTTCAAAATTGACATGCGCTACGAAATTGCCTAGGAGTTTTCATAGCGCAAAACTCAGAAAATGCACTATATGCACTACGAAATTGAGGATTCATAGTTAGGAGTTTTTGTAGTGAAAAACCCAGAATTTGCACCGGATGAGCTACGAAATCGGGGATTCGTGTCAAATCAAGTCTAGTTGTCAAATCCACCTAAATTCATTAATGTTTCATCATTAGGTGTCAGTCTATGAACCTTACCCACCACATGCAACCATTCACTCTCATCATTAGATTCATTAGGGGTCTTTGTACGCACTCTTTTCAAATTTCAAAAAGAAAAGGTAAGGTTGAATTGGACCTAGTCATTTTCATGTTCTTTTTCATTCAGAAGAAGCACTTGGAAAGCTCAGGGTCAACATACATCAGAGTTATTTGAAGGATCAAGCGAGGCAGTTCTCCATTTCAGCTCAAGTGAGGCAGTATTCAAACTAAAATAGGGTAAGTTTTTCCAGGTCTCCTTTACAAGGTTTTCACAGAAATATCTGAAGAAAAGAAGAACCATAGATCAGGCTGGTGTTTGAGAGCTAAGCCAGAAGGCTTAGATGTCCTCATGAAGAATAGAGAAGTTGAAGAAACATTCAAACAGGTGGGCTACTGGAGGTTCTGTGAAAAACTTCAGGGAGGTCATAGTCAAGTAACCAAGGATTTTGCCTTTAATTTCACAGGTTTGAATTCAAAGGATGGATTGCTAGAATTACCCATTCTCCTAAGGTCATTTTTGCAGTCACATTGATTCCTGGAGGCCAAGAGAGATGGTTTAAGAACTTCAAATTTGAAATGGCACCTTGCAAGGTATTCCTGAAGCCCGAATTCATAGACTCATACTTAACTAAATCGATGCCCAGGAGCTATGTCAAAGACTCATTTGCCAACTTACTCACATGCATCCAAAGATACTTTACCTGTGAAGGAAGGTACCATAAGGTGTACTCTTACCATTTAAAGCTTCTATTACATTTCACTGGAAAAATATCTCTAGACTTACCTTTTTATCTTTTCTGAAGCTTAGGCAAGATGTTTGATAAGATTCAGTTGAAGAAAGAAGCTTGTGAAACATCGTTGTTCCATCATGGCTTGATCAAATTAACATTTTTACATGAGCTTCAGAAGGTAGGTAGCGAATGGTCTACTTTCCTATTTATGTCTAGCTTTGGAACTAAAACAGGACTTAGCCCTAGGGCTAAGGAAATATCTTCACCAACAGCAAGTCATCAAGGAGAAGCAAGGTCAAGCAGGTTTGAGAAACTTAAAGCTAGAAAGCAGGTGAAGGAACCTAGGACACCACTAATTGTTCAAGGTACTCCTAAACGGTCATAGAATAAGAAGGTTCAAGTCAAGAAAGTGGTACAAAAATAATCTATTGATGAAACAATCCAAAGAAGAATAACTAGAAGCCAATTAGCCAAAGAAAATGGTAAGGCAGTGATCACTGATGACAACCCGACTTCAAAAGGTAGTTTGAATGATCTCCTCTAGGCTATCGACATAGAAGAGTCCCCTCTGGTCCAAGAAGACTTAACTGAACCAGGTAAGAGCAAAACAAAAAGAGTTAAATCTTATAAAAAACTCCAATTTGATGACCATGTCTCAGAGTTTGTTTCAAGCCAAGAAGGCATGTGACTAGACATTTAAAAAGGTTACCAGAGGCAGAGCCAGAGGTAAGTGAGACAGGGGAGGTAGGAGAGTTCCTTGAAGAGCTTGTGGTTCCACCAGTGCAATCATCAGTAATGCACAAAGATGACAAAAACAAGGCAGTTATCACTCAAGAAGAAGAATGTAGCTTTGAGGAGGTCAAAAATAAATTGATGTCTGCCAATCTTGAGATTGCTCAACTTAAGAAAAGGGAAAGGAAACATGTAGTTGAAAAAGCCACTTTCAAAAGAGTAGAAGCCATTTGGGAAGATGGAAAAGTTCCACGACATGAAGTAGTTGACAGTCATGCTCAATATTTCACTTGGATTGTCCCTGCAATAAAGGAGCTAAGATATATCAAAAGGATCAATGGTAAATTAAGAACTAAAATCAAGATGATGAGAAGACAAATTGAAGACCTGAAGATTCACCTGAATAAGTCTGAAGGTCAGCCTGAGCTTAAATGAACCATATAGTAAGTGAGGAGTCTTAATACAGTTTTGATGTGGAACTTACCTTTTGGAAGATTTTTTTTGGATGGATAATGTCAGATTTATGTGGCCCATTCATGGTGAAACTATAAATAAATCTCAAGAATGATAATTTTGAGAAAAAACTGTGTTTTTTTACTCACACAGTGGTTTCGTAGCGCGCTACAAAACTGCTGTAGTTGCCAGTTTTGCTTTTGGTGGATCTATCTTGAAAGGAAAAGGAGATTATTTTGAAAAGGGTATTGCTGCAGAGGTATAATAAGACCAGTTAAGAAGGTTTGAACCCTAATCAAAGGTAGATTCAAGAAATGAAAGACATATACAAAAACCAAATCCTGCACTACGAAAATAGCAGTTATTTCGTAGCTCAATCAGTTTGTCATGCTTCAGGAAACATTCAAGAGTTTTTGTCTTGGCACAAGTGTAGGAGCAGGGTCTATGGTTAATTTAACGCATGTCATGTGATTAAAAGAGACAACATGGTTAGTAGAGACTTCGAAGAATCTTCTTGAAAACCAAAGCAGCAATACAGGGAGCAGTTTCCTAGTCTCCAGGACGGTCAAAGGATAGGTAATCGAAGGCTAGCATGGAGTTTAAAGTCATCACCAAAGCCAAAGTTGAGGAGGAAAAGTTGTTAAAGACTGAATTTATTACATATTCTAGGTTGTTGCTAGCATAATAAGGAGTTACACTCCTAGTTGTATTAGGATTCTAGGACTATCAGTTAATAGTTAGTTGTAATTAATAGTTTGTTTTAAGTATGAATAGGTGTCAATGTCAAGTAAATTCGAACTCCCTTCAGGTTTGAGGAAGGAATCCAAGATTGTAATTAACTCTATAAAGGACAAGAGGTGTAATGCACCAGGGGTTGGAAATTTTTGAAAAGAGCACTCATACTATGTTATTATGAAATACTGTGTTTTTTATGTAATACAGTGATTTGGCTTTATTACTCAGGATTCAGAAGAGAGTTTAATGTTCGATTGTATTATGGTTGTCCTCATTTCCTCACTTGCAGTGGTATAAATTCATGTTACTTAGAACTCATTGACAATGCTCTAACTTCCCTCATGTATTTGTAGATTGTGTTCCCTACATATTGTTATGTGTTACTGATATAACTCTTGATGCCCTGACTTCCATGTAAAGCTAATTTTTCTGTGATACTAAAACATTTTCTGACTCCATAAGCCCAATGGATGTTTATTGATTGTGTTCAACCAATTATATTTCTTCACTTATTTTTCATAAATTTAGCCATCTAATCTTTAATTAAAATCTTTAACCTAGTGAGAGAGCCCTCTTAGGTTGAGGAGGCTAAGCCTCATCCAAAAGTTGGTTTGAAATAGTTACTCAAGGTCTTCCTAGTTAGCAGCCTATCAGGAGAAGGTTTGGTGATAATAGGTTGTAACGTCATAAGTGGATTCAGAGGTAGCTCATCCCTCCATGATGGCCTACTAGTCCTTTGACACACATCACACACTTTGCAGTAAGCTTTTGAATCCTGATGGAGGGTTGGCTGCCACAACCCTACATGTAGAATCTTTTGCATGGTCGTTCCTACATAATGTCCTTCTACGACGCCCCCATGATCATCTGAGAGGATATTGCTCCTTTCAAACTCCAGTACATATCATCGCAATATCTCATCAGACCCCATTTTGTACAGATGCCCAGCAATGGTAAAATAGTCTACCACACGCACCACTAACTCCTTTTTCTGTTGGACGGTGTATCCCTCCAGCGTAGTTCTTGTCGTTAGGAAGTGTATGATATCTTCAAAATGACCATCCACAATGTGCACTACAAATAGCTGTGTGCCAAGAAATCCTCCTCCAAGCTATTGGGCTCTTCCTTTATTTCGATGCGCGACAGATGGTCTAGTCCCACATTCAGTCATCAAGGCTTCATAATAACTTCAAAATCATACTCTTGGAATAATAACAACAACCTTCAGATTCTCCCCCCCAACACAGGCATATTGACCAGGTATTTCAATGTGGAATGATCCATATACATCTTAAAATTTCCACCCAGTAGATAGTGTCTAAACTTCTGGAGTGCGTATACCATGGCTAACCCATTGCGCTCACCGGTGGAATAGTTATTATTTGCCTTGGATAACCTTCTGCTTGCCAATGATATAGGATGGTCCAAGTCTCCTCCACCAACCTGTGTCAGTACTACTCACAATGATATACATGACATGTTGACATGTACATGAAACTCCTTCTTGCAATTTAGGAAGACTAGAATTGGTGCGGTGACCATCTTTTCTTTTAATACATCCAATATTTTCTTATAGTCCTCATTCCAACAGAATGTGACATCTTTTTTCAACAGTGTCTCCATAGGCATAGTGATCTGGGCATAGCCTTTGATAAACTTTCTGTAATATCCAATATGTCCTAGGGTAGCGCATAGCTGTTTCACACTCCTCGATGCTTCAAATTTAAGTATCACTACAATCTTCGCGAGATCCATTATCAGTCCCTATCTACAAACCACATGACCCATCAGGGTCCTAAAAGGAACACAAACAGGCACTTCTTCAGATTGAGTGCAATTTTGTATCTTCGACAGGTATCTAGCATCAGGCGCAAACTTATCACATGGCATTTCACCAGCCCAAACACAGTCCAGTCATCAAAGTACACTTCCAAGAATTTATTAATAAATTCCTTGAACACCGCAACGACTACGTGCAAGAAAATCACAAGCGCATTCTTCAATCCAAAAGGCATTACAGTGTACTAAAAACACCCCCACTCAGTTGCAAATTTTGTCTTGCTTCTATCCTCCAGGGAGATTTTGATATGATGGTAACCAGAGAACCCATCAGTGAAGGAATATGCTTCATGGCCACCTGCATTGTCCAACACTTCATTAGTGAATGGAGTCGGGAAGGATCATGTACACAAGCGTCATTCAACTTCCTAAGATCCACACATATCCTTATTTCATCCTTGTGCTTCTTTTCCTGTACCACCATTGGGCATACACAATCAAATTCTTCTATGGGCTCAATGATGCCTACCGCGAGCATCTTGTCTAGCTCTAAGTGGACCTTCTCATTATACTCCAGATTGAGACGGTAAGGTCTTTGTTTAACCGGCTTTGTGTCGGGCTTCAACATGATCTTCATAACATCTAGGTCTCTGATCATCCCTTTTAGATTCGTAAACTTGGTAGGGAACAAATCCTGGTATTCGCAGAGAAATTCAGCAACCTTATCCACCATCGTGTCGTCTAGTAATCTCCAACCTTCGTGAATTTAGGCTCTACCTCCATACCAATATTTACCTGTTTCATTTTTAGTGGCACAGTTATATCAGGACTCTTAATCTGCAGTCCTTCAACCTCGCGTGACCTTCTGTTTCAGGGATGTTAATCTTTCACGAATCCTCATCTTCCTCTTCAATGGTTAGCTTATAGCATTCAAGTGCGTGACTCAGCTAAGTAGTCCAATCGAGTTGAATCAAGTCCAAAGGATCCTGCAGTATCCTAAAGATTGTTGCTTTCACTTCTTGTAGTGCCTCATCAACACAATCAAACCCATCTTCAAAGTTGAATGTCATTATAAATCCTTCACGTAGAATATCCCATTCACCTATACCATGGCAAAGCTTTGTTTCTAAGTACTAGTTCATCAGGATGATATCCAATGTGTGATAGAACAAGTGCACCCATTCAGGTTGGGGCTTCGGTCCATAAGCCTCGGCCCATTTGGCCAAGTGTGCACATGGATCATCCTTCCCGTCATAATTGTCTGTGATTCGTACCCTTGGCTTCCAAAAGTGTGTTCTCATCATCCTCCTACATTCGCACAAATCATCAAAGCTACCCTTGTGTGTATCCCACCACCTTGCAGGCGTAGCGCACAGTACCCAGTCCAAAGCCTGAAAGCGTTGCTTCTCCAGTACCTCCCTCTCAAATGCATCCAAAAATATATCTACATCATCCAGGCCATCATAAGTGGGAAGATTTCTTACCTCTAACAACACAAAGTGTAGTGACTGGGTCATCATGTTACAGCTCAGTGTGGTTACTTCATGTAACTAATTTTTCCATTGCTCTAATTCTTCATCAGATCCTGAGGTGCAGGAACTCTAGCAACCCCATATTGTAATTCATCCATCCACTATTGGATTCACCCAATCTTGGTCTCGCACTGTTATCTTATAGACGTAGTCCAAATCTTCATCGCTCTCATAATCACGGATTAGTTTAGTATAGCGCGATCTTTCAACAGGATCTAGGGGTACTATTACAAGAAGCGATTTCTTCTCAAATATCATCTTTCACTTCTTTAGGTTGATTACCTCATTCATATCAGTAGCCCAATCAATGCCAAGGAGTGCATGGTAGGGTTTGCTATCGTCCACAATTTCTATTACTTCAAAGTCAGCCAACGCGCTCCTGCCTTCAATATCTATAGTCACCCCTTGCAGTCATCCCATGGGGATGATATTTTGTTGATTCACCATCCTTAGCTGAATCAGAGACCACTACAGTGCAGGTCTTCCATTTTTTCCCAAGTCTACTTTGGTAGGATGTTCGCGTCTGACCCCAGATCCAAAATAATCTGATCCATTTCGTACTCTCCTATCTGCATGATCAACCTCATCCCTTATCCTATCCTTGTTTTATGCTTACCAATCTTTCATACCACGCACAGTTCACCTAGAGTGTTTCTGGCGGATCTATTTATAAGCTCCTGTAACCCCTTCATAGCCTTTCTATCGTGCAGCAACTTCATGCAGGTCTCTAGAAAGGTCGTAAGCATAGAAGGGTCCATCTCCTGATCCGTCTTATCCTTGCTCCCTGAGGTGGAGGCCTCAACAAAGCTCTTCTTTGCCTCCATGAATGTTTCATGTGCATGCTCCAAATCAAATTCAGTCTCCTTTACCGGAGCTTTGTGAACCCATGCACTATCTTTGAGTTGTTTCCCTTTATCATCCCCGGTTTCAATTCCACTTTGAAGCACTATATTCACATTCAGATCCTCTTCGTGAGGCTTATACCTCATCATCTATAGGATATGAGTTGGCTAAGCTGGTAGCGCCCCTTTGTCGCGTATCCCCACTATTAGCATAGGACAATCCTCCATTTCATGATCAAACAGAGTGCAATATTTGCACGATGGACACGTAAAGTTAATGAAATCATGGGCATAGTGTCCTAGTCCTCCGCAATTGTAGCAGATTAGCTATCCCCAACCTCTGCCAGGTCCTCCTTCGCCTTGGCCTCATCCGCACCCTTGAAATCTTGTTCGTGCCATCCCCGAGCTCTAACAGGGGGAGGCATTTCTGTCTGAACCCTATAGGCGGGTGTTTTGTCCATCATCAATTCATAGCTTCTGCAATTGCGCTCATCATGCCATACCAACCTGTTAGGATATTCTGACACATAGGAAATAGTTAAGTTCAACTTGGTCTAGTATAGAGTTAGGTAAAGTGTGTTTCTTTACCGTTGTACATTTTGTAACTTACAATCCGACGGTCACGATATGTAGTGATCTGACGGTTCATTCTCTCCTCGGTATTACGACACTTGATCCGTGGCTTGACACCCGATTGGTCCATGAATTCTATTTAAAGCGCATGGAGGGTCATTTGTAGGTTCACCGTGCATGAGAGAAGCTTATGTAAATTTTCATTCTTTTATTAATAAATTGCCTGTAGTAGCCACGTTAGCACAGGCCGTGGACTGTTTCCCTCTCTGAGGGTTTTAACCACGTCAAAATACTGGTGTATTGATCTGTGATCTGTTTGTGAGCGGTGTCCTTTTCGGTGTTCTGTCTGAGGAACTTACCCTGTATATTCCTACATGGTATCAGAGCTATTTGAGGGCCGCGTCTGTTGGTGATCCAAATTTGAAGCCGGTAGAACTGCATGCGGCTGTCGTTTCCTAGATCTACTGTTTCTGACTGCTTTC
>APFE030770607.1:0-17140 GCA_000404065.3 Pinus taeda | reverse complement strand
CTACCCTCAAAGTTCGATGTGATTGTCACCACCATAGAAGAGACAAAGGATCTCACAAATTTCTGAGTTGATGAACTACATGCATCATTGATAACACATGAGCAGAGATTGAGTAGAAATGAAAACTCATCTCTGGAGCATGCCTTTAAGACCGATATGTATTTTGGAAGAGGAAGAGGTCAAGGCAGAGGAAACAAGAGAGGAAGAGGCAGAAGACAAAACATAAGTGGAAAAATAGTCCAGCAAATGCTCAAGGAAGAGGCAGCAATCCAAATCAGAACCAAGGCCAAGGCAGGAGCCAAGAAAGTGAACAACATCATGCTCAAGGACAAAGGTATGAAAAATCCAATGTCCAATGTTATTATTGTAAAAAATATGGGCATTATGCAAATGAGTGTAGGAAGAAGCAGCATGATATGAATAATAGATCTAGTGCAAATTTCACTAGAGAAAATATCAGCTAAGATAATTTGTTGTTAGCTTGTAATATGGCTGAAACAAAGAGTGATGTTATATGGTTTCTAGACTCCGGTTGCAGTAACCATATGACAGGAAACATAACCTTGTTTTCTAAGTTAGATCAGAGTGAGAAGTCACAAGTCACACTTGGGACTGATAGTAAAGTTTATGTTATGGGAAAAGGTGAAGTAAATATCTTAACAAAGAAAGGTGAAAAGAAAACCATGGCAGATGTTTATTATGTTCCTGGAATGAAATGTAACCTCTTAATTATTGGACAACTTGTTCAAAAGGGGTACAATGTTTTCTTTGAGAATGATGTATGCACCATCATGGATAGAAAACCCAACAAAAGATGTATTGTTTAAGTGAAAATGACAAGGAATAGGATGTTCCCTCTCAGGATAAAAGTTGATTTAAAAGATGGGGTAGAAATTGCAGCAGTTACACAGGAGGCTTTCCAAAGTGAACCAAAGGATGAAAATTGGTTGTGGCACTTGAGATTTGGACATCTCAACTTTGAAGGTCTTAACTTGTTGAGTAGAAAAGGAATGGTAAGAGGACTACTATTGATAGAGAAACCAAATAGCCTTTGTGAAGGTTGTATCTTGGGAAAACAACACAGAGAAAGTTTTCCATCAGGGAAAAGCATAAGGGCAAAAGCACCTTTAGAGATTGTCCACTCAAATTTATGTGGACCGATGCAAACTCCATCACTTGCAGGCAGCCTCTATATTCTAACGTTTATCGATGATTTTACCAGAAATACTTGGGTTTATTTCCTGAAGAACAAAAGTGAAGTGTTTGAAAAATTTTGCAATTTCAAAGCACTTGTAGAAAACCAAAGTGGGCTACATATCAAAGTTTTAAGAACTGATAGAGGAGGTGAGTATATCTCCAAAGAATTTCTATGTTTTTGTAGAGAAAATGGAATTCATAAGCAATTTACCACAAGGTACACTCCACAACAAAATGGTGTTGCTGAAAAGAAGAACAGGACAATCATGAATATGGCGAGAAGCATGTTAAAGGCAAAGCATTTGCCAAATGATTATTGGGCAGAAGCTGTACACTGTGCAGCGTATATTTTGAACAGGTGTCCTACAAAAGCAGTCATGAATAGAGTGCCGGAAGAAGCATGGAGTGGGAGAAAGCAAGAAGTCACCCACATCAAAGTTTTTGAATGTGTGGCTTATGCACACGTTCCAGATCAGCTAAGGAAGAAGTTGGACAGCAAAGGGGAGAAATGTATTTTCATTGGATACAGTGAGGAATCCAAAGTTTACAGGTTGTATAACCCATCCACCAAGAAGTTTTTTGTGAGCAGAGATGTTCAGTTCATTGAAGAGGAAGCTTGGGATGGAAGCATAGAGAAAACGGTGAATGTTAAAAACTCTTTATCACATGATGAAGATGATGAGGAGATGGCTGAAATACATCCCCAAATAACAGCACCAACACAAAGGCAGCAAGAGACACCCTTGAGGAGAAATGAAAGTGCTTCTACAAGAACATCACAAGGAGGAAATTCAAGTGCTTTTTCAAACACTTGTACACCAAATGAAAGAGGTAAGAAGTTCAAAAATTTAAGTGACATTTATGAACAAGAGGCAACAGATGAAGGTATGAATTCTTTGTTCGCTTTATATTGTCATGTTGATGACCCTATTCATTTCAAATATGCAATTAAGGATAAGAAATGGATAGAAGTTATGGATGAGGAGATCAATGCCATAGAAAGAAACAAGACATGGGATTTGGTTGAACTACCAAAAGGAAAAGAATTCATTGGAGTTAAATGGATCTATAAGGCCAAGAGTAATGTTGAAGGCGAAATAGAAAGACACAAGGCAAGACTTGTTGTCAAAGGATATAAGCAACAGTATGGAAGAGACTATGAGGAAACTTTCACACCGGTTGCTAGAATGGAAACCGTGAGAGCAGTGCTGTCCATAGCAGCACAAAACAAGTGGAAAGTTTACCAAATGGACATGAAGTCAGCATTCCTAAATGGAGTGTTAATGGAAGAGGTTTACATTGAACAACCTCCAGGGTATGAAAAGAAAGGCCAAGAGCACAAAGTGTGCAGATTGAAGAAAGCTCTTTATGGGCTGAAGCAAGCACAAGAGCATGGTACAATAGGGTAGATTCTTATCTACTGGAAAAAGGATTTGAAAAGTTTGAGGGAGAACCCACCCTCTACATCAAAGAAAAAGATGGTAAAATTCTAATTGTTGTGTTATATGTTGATGATGTTATTTTCACAGGTAATGATGATTATCTTACTGAAAATTTCAAAACAGTCATGAAAGAAGAATTTGAAATGACTGACATTGGTTTGCTGAGATACTTCTTAGGAATAGAAGTAGAACAAAATGAGAATGGGATTTTTATCTCACAAGAGAAATATGCAAATGAAGTGTTGGAAAGATTTAATATGCAGGAGTGCAAAGCAGCAATCACTCCCATAGTGATGGGATTAAAACTCAGCAAAGAGGACAGCAGCAAGGATTTTGATCCGAGTTTGTACAAGAGCATAGTTGGCAGCCTCATGTATTTAACTGCAACTAGGCCAGATATAATGCATGATGTTAGTTTAATTTCCAGATTCATGGAGAGGCCAAAAGAAACACATTGGGAGGCATCAAAAAGGATTCTGAGGTATGTTAAACGTACTAAAAGGCTTGGCATTTTATATACTACTTTAGAATGTTCAGATTTAATTGGATACACTCATAGTGATTGGGCTGGAAGTGTAGATGATCAAAAAAGCACATCCGGTTATGTCTTTCACATGGGTTCAGGAGCTATTTCATGGGCTTCTAAAAAACAGCCTATTGTAGCGTTGTCTACAGCAAAGGAAGAATATGTAGCAGCTACAGCAGCAGCATGTCAAGTAGTTTGAATGAGAATAACGTTAAGGAGTTTATGCCAAGAACAAACAAAAGGAACTATGATTTTTTGTGACAAATGCTCAGCTATTGCATTATCCAAGAATTCTGTGTTTTATAAGAGAACGAAGCACATTGACACAAGGTTTCATTACATCAGGGAATCGGTGAACAATGGAGAAATTATTTTAAAACATTGCAGGACTCAGGAGGAGGTTGTGAACATTCTGACCAAACCATTGGAACAAAAAAGTTTTGAGTTTTTGAGGAAATGTCTGGGTATGATTGATAACCTAGCAGTTGAAATTAAAGGAGAGTGTTGAAATATTAATTCCAACTGTCGTGCAGCAACTGCAAATAACATTTTTGTTCCGGAACCCGCCTTTTAAACAGTGATGCCGAAACCGCCATGGTTTCCCTGCTCTGCCTTTTGCCGATTGTGGTTTTTCCTCAGAGGGCTCCAATCACATTCACTGATCGACATGTGGCCACAACACTATTTTAAAACCACCATTTCCGCGGCACATAATGTTCGTGTGATTTTGACCTCCAGGGGATTGCAGTCAACCGTCGGATTAAATCAACGGTCATGTACAAGCCTGTAGCATATGGATTTAACGTGAAGTGAAAGTTTCGTTGACCGCCATTTTTGTCCGTAAAGCAACTAAATGAAATTAATATGAAATGTCCTGTGGTCAGTAAATGTTGGTAAATGTTCTAATTTTAATGTTTTTTTTTTTATTTCGTAGGTGTAATTTTTTTTGGTAGATGTAAAACAAAAGGTAAACCCCTTTTTTGTATTGTATTGCAATGTAAAAATTCACTGCAGCAGCGCGAAAGGAAAAAAAAACACACAGCAGTGCAAATGTATAATTTTTGTTAGTTGTTCATTGAAAAATGTAATGAAAAACTTGTCGCAGCAAATTGTAAGAACATGCAGCAACTTGGGGAAAACTTTTGTGTAGTTGTTCGTTGAAGAAGAGATGCGCCGCAGCGTGAGGGGAATGTTTTTTTGTTGTTCAGTGAAATGAAATGCTTTTATGCGCAGTAGTGAAGTGAATGTAATGTTTTTTTTTTGGCATATGAAATGTAACACAGTAATGAGTGAATGATATGTTTTTTTTACACAGCAGTGCGTTAATATTTTTGAAAAACAGAGTATTGCTCTCTGTTGCAGAGACAGAGTAAATTTCTCTTTGGAACTGGTGTAATCCCTCAGTTGGAGGAAGAAGAAGATCTTATTTTGTAACAACAGTATTTTTAATGAATACAAGTGTTCTCTGCGCATGTGTAAATCTCTATCTTCAGCAAACAAATTTTTGATCCTGTAGCAAAAACAGAGCATTTTCTCTGTTCAGAGTTTTGTTTGAAATTACCAGAAATTTCCAACAAAACCCTAATGAAAAAAATTGAATACTATAACTTCCATTCTAACTATTGTACATGTATCTAAAGAATAAAACCCTAATGAAAAAGGAATTTTAACACAATAGCTTGCACTCTAACTATCATAACTGGACTCAAAATGCAAAATGTTGAAACTTTAAAAAAAATGAACCTTAATTTATTTTATTTACCCTTGTGGTCCTTATGGTGTCGATTATCTCAGAGACTCTCAGCAAACTCTTTCTCGAGCGATTTACCACTAAATATCAAACCAAAGCCACACCAATATATTGAAGCTGAATATAATATAGGAACAAACACCATTATCAACTTCTCCACGGTGCTCAACTTCTTCATTTTGAAGAAGAAAGCCACTGAGTTTTCCAGGATTGGTCACAAAACTTGACCAACTATGCATAATCCTTCCACACCATCTTCGATGAGCTATTTTTCTTTGAATTCCATGTGAATGTTGCAGAGGTCAAAGAATGCCTCAAGGCACTTGTCTTCACACCGTGATACATCCATTTATTTCCTCAACGTCAGAGAGAGCCTTCCTCCATTTTTTAAGGTCGTCTGAGTCATATCGTGGAATCTTCCACAGGGCTTGACTGTAGACTCCCTTTCCATCCTTCACCCATCGTAGTTCTACAAGTTGTGCATTTTCTTCTTGGTGAGATGACCAGCGAAAATATAACCTCAGATGTCCCTCACTCTGCGATTGGAACTGCTCTTCCGCTATTTTTAGGTCACACAACAATTCTTGGTCACAAAATTTACTGACACCAACAGACCACTGCTCCCACTGCGGTTGTTGTTGTAATCCCCATACATTCTACAGCATCAGATCTCCGTCAGATCTCCCAGAGCCTGGCGCAAATCTATAATAGCTTGCACAAAACCGTAATAACTTGCAGAGGCATAGATCATAGCAATGGCCGATAGATACCCCGTTCCAAACATTTTTAGCCAGCAAAACACTTTTGGAGAACATGTACGTTAAAGAGGGTATGCAGCATCAAATTTGTTGAACAATATCCTAAAATAAAAACTCCACAAAATTCTGTATCAAAATCTCCATATATGTTGATGCTCTCGCAGACCTCCTGGTTGCGAGAAATACTTGTTAGCATCTCTGTCGCCAGGATTTTCAATTGGCATTCCGACCCTTTGGCATATTTGCATTTTATTTATTTATCAAAGGTAGAGGCTATGCGATGACCCCAAGTTCTATTTTCTTAATATCCCACACACCTCAACCTCGAGGCTGAAGAAAAATGTCAGTATCCGCTCACTACAATCATCCAATTGCCCATCCTTGAAGTTACAGATAAAGAGAAAGGAATTCCTTATTGGCTGACTACAATTGTAACACATAGGGACATCGCAGAAGTATTTACAAAGACATACAGATTTGAAAAATCCCTCAGCAACATTTTATTCTTAAAAGAAAATTGAAGAGATTACACTCTCCTACCCTATTCTATTAATTTTACATTCTATTTATTTAGAGAGAATCTTCTATTATGACTGTCACATCTTCCTGGCCCTCCTTTGATGGAGTGAGGCCATTAGAAAAATAGAAGAGAGTAGAAAAAGATTGACCACACAACACAAATCACACCATTATATTTTATTGATCTCAAGAGTTACATATTTATAGTATCTAAATCACTAACAACTACAAGTCTAGATAGTTATTACAACTCACACAAATGAAACTGACTACTTTCACAATGACAACTCACACATTACATGGAAGCACTACTTCCAACATGCTCATCATACCATGTTAGTTTGGTTAACTCTACACCTAGTTGGTTATCACTAGTTCTCACGAGAACCTTTGTAGGGAGACTTTTAAAAACTTGAGTTTAGTTTGTTTAATCTATAGAATTTTTTTGAGTGTGTTGAATCCATTTATACATTCAAAAAAGTATTTTAAACAACACAAGGCCATTTTGTAGTTAAGTTAGACTAAGGTATATCTTGTGCAATGATCATTTGTTTATGAAATTTCTATGACCAGTTCTGGGACATAATTCACTTGTTCTATTATGGACGAGAGGAATAATGGACCAAATACTAGTAGTTTTTTAGTGTCACATTTTGGAAAGTTTTTCGGTTTATTTTTGGATGTAATTTGTATCCGGAAGGATTCATTGAAATCAAAAGTTTGAGAGGTGAAATTTTCACAATCAAAGTGTCTTAGAGGGTGTTGAATCCATATATGTAGTAAAAAAACTAGTTTAAACAACATAAATCAAGATTTGGTTATAAAGCTTTTCACCCATTCAAGAATTCCACCGAAAAATCCAAAGTCACACTTAAAATCTATTCCATATAAATATGTTATTATATTTATACTTTGCTCATTATTTTTCCATCTTAATATTGTTTTTAACATAAACTTTTTTTTGTAAGCTTGGTAGGTCATCTTCATTCATTCATTTTCAAAAGTAGGTTACATCCATGAAAGACATTCAATGGCCTCAACCTTCCCATTGCGAAACTAGGTTTGTTGGCCACTGAAACTCATTATAAGCCATCCAAAATCTTAATAGCTTTAGTCTTTCAAAGAAGGCCTTATAGGATTGAATGCCTAAAAACCAATGTTCATCTATATAGCTATAATATATGATACCATCTGATATATACATACAAAATTTCAACAACAAAAAAATCCATAATAGAACTAAAAAATAATCATCACCAGAGGACTTCATAGGGGCAGGGTACTTATCACTCGATCCAGGTAATTCAGACTTGGGGAGGCATGGGATGTGTTTTTTTATACAGCCAAGGTGAACATTCTGGTACTTGATTTGGAATTGAGTAAGCTACAATTTCTTCTGGATTTCCTGAAGTCCTCAGTCGCTTTTTCCAAAGTCAACTGACGATGACATGATGGATTTATCCATGAGACTCTTCATAAGACAATAGAGGGGCATTGTTTGTTTGTACTGTGTGGTGCGCCCACAAGTATGACTAGGATCTGGAGCAAGAACTCACCAATCCTCCACCTGCACTTCATCTTTTTCTCGCTAATTGAGATCAACTTCCCATGACGATATCAATTGTTTCACTTGAGCTAGAGTTCCAATATTATAAGCATGAACCTCTTCCTATATAATTTGGTCATCTGACCTGTGCCCACTTCTCTTTGGTGGTAGAACTTGTGGGGAACCCCTGTTATAATTTTTACCAGTCAACCAGCCTCTACCCCATTATCAGTCGAGCTAGTACCAGGGGAAGGGTGGGCCACTTGTTTACCTTCAAATTACACAAATTGTAGACAAGCCAACAAATAGGGTAGGTCGAGAACAAATACCATTATTTGAACACGCACCCATAGTGTAAACACGGATTATAAGGACCTGATGTAGAAAAATTAAAGAGGAGAATGAAACAAATTGATTTTGGGAATAGCCTAATAGAAAGGTAGAAAATCAACTAGGGTGGCCTCCACCCCATGCTCAAGAATGCTGAAATACAAAGATATATGAAGTGGTTGTTGAAAATTCCGATAGTATATATCATAGACCATCTCCGCAAGCCAAAAACCTTTACTGGCCACCTCATATACATAGTAAATCAAATATATAATGTGTACTTTCAATGTTATGCTCACGATGAACAAAACATGGGAATATCCTTTACTATTGTCTATGCAGTCCTTCACTATGCAATAATTAACCCAGAATGGAAAATACATGCCAATTCTAGACAATAGAATGCCAAAGAAAACTAACACCCATTTCCATTACCTCCAACATTCCAATTACAGAGCTTGTTATTGTCATTGCAGTGGACAGCATTTTGAGCATGCCACGGTCCTCAAGGAAAGGGAAAAGAGAATAAAATATACCCATCTGTGAACGACAACAAATAGGAGGGATTGGACCTAATATGAACACAGCACCGCCAAACCGGTCAAACCAGCATAAATCAGAGAGTCAAACGTCTACCACATTTCCTTAGAACCCATCACCAAGGAAGGAAAAATGTAGGCAGGAGGAGAGCCACCTATTCCACTTGTAATTTATGAGTTCCGCAGTTCCTCGTTTCAACATTTAACATTCCACCATTTTCTACCATCCCACTAGCATGTTCACACACGAGATGCTTGGGAGGTGGCCGCCCTTCATCCTTGCAAGGGTCGTATCAATCATTTCTCAAATCCCAAGAAGGATTATGCACTGTATCGCAACCCAGTTGGGGACCTTTATGGCCATCCTCCTCCAGATCTTGGTTTTGGCAAACATCCTTAGCCAAGATTTTAAGAATGGGATCCATTTCTTCTCTATATTGATTGTTCATCCATTGGTCATCGAGCCAAACCCATGTGCATACATCCCCAATTGACCAAAATGTTGGTTGCTTTGTGACCAGTTATTAGAACATGCGATGGGATAATGTATTCAAAGTAGGGGGTGATTTTTCTAATCTCCTAGATCAAGCGTTTTGTCCGCCAACTCTCACTGAGCTTCTCCCATTTTGTACCATGACTCAATTTCTTAATAATCACTAAGATAGAATATCCTTCAACCACCAACTTTCAGAATCCTTCCCTTCATGCAATGACAACGTCATGTTTTACATCATTGAACTCAGCCTCATTATTAATGGAAAAGCCACAATCAGCTTCATAAAAGTGAAGAATCTGGTTATAAGAATCTTTAAATAGGCCTCCATGGTAGCATCTCCCAGATTCCCTTTACAGGCCCCATCAATGTTTAGCTTAAGAAAACTGACAGGGGGAGGAGAGAACTGGAAAGGAGAGCTTCTGGGGGAAACCGTGGTTTCCAAGATGTCAGAGCGACCATTTGTAGGGAGACATTAAGAGTAGATAAGATCTTGGATTCTTAATTTTTATTTTTTTAAGGTTGGTAGGACTACATCTTCAACATGTCCAATATATCACCCCGATTGGGGTGGGGAATTGAACTACTGACTTCACATCAAGTATTTTCTTAATACAACACCCTATCACCATCTATTTAAGACCCCATGGACTAACATAAACTTGTAATTAAAGCAATCACTAAAAATAAATTTAACATTAAAATAACCATATTATTAAAAATAATTAAAAAACACAAATAATTATCCCGATAGGGGTGTGAGTTGGCAGATAAAGCCATTAAGGTTGTCATCATGAAAAGGGCACCAAGTAATGGTGCCACCACCTCCCACATGCTTGAAGCATAGGTCGCAGTGGTCGTCGACATGTTTAAGGCAAGAGGGACGAGGGAAGGTGGCAATTGCATGTAACCAAGTTTACTAACCGCAAAGAAGGATAACAGCTCGAAGGTTGTAAGAGAAGAGGTGATGATGACAAAAGTGGAGACAAGGCTTCAGGAAGGTAGGGTGACCCAACAACTCCAACCGCTAGTTACCAGGTATGTTAACTAGTTCTACCTATACTCCATTATGCTTCCCTATGTCTGGTTTGCTAATTGGGGTTTGCATAAGGGCACGAAGTTTTTGGGTGAGAGAAATTTGGGTGAGGTGATTAGCTTGGTGGCGAAAGTCTACAGGAATAATCCCAGTTCCATTGGTTTTGCATGGGTGTCACTCTATTTCGGCATTCTACTCTCTCGCATGGGTCTTATTGGGTTGGGTCAGGAGAAAGTATGCCTGAGTGAACTCCAGTTTCTTACCTACTTGGCAAACCCATGGGTCACGGGTAGGGAGGTTGTAAGTTTTTATATGTTAATACAATTCTGATTCTCAAAACACTCTAAGAATATTGGGGAAAATTGGAAGACCTTGGCCTTGAGGGCAGGTGCCAAGCCCCTGAGTGGAGTTAGTAGGGGGGAGGTTATCGCAGGATGAGGGTTTCTAAAATTGGGGAATTGTTATGAATGGAACAGTGGCCAGAAACAACCTTGGTCGGCTGAAGGGAAGGGGGGTGGCTAGCAAAATTTGGGTTCACAGTTCAGATGTCAGGCTACCAATATGGCCAGAGTAAATTCAACCTAAAGCTAAGTCAGGGGGAATGGGGACAGGGCCATTCAGTGAGGCGCAAAGGGGATGAGCGGCATGGTTCCTGTTGGCTTGTCTTCTAGGCTACAGGCTCTGTAGGTGGCCATGCATGTCAGTCCAAGACGGTGGTCAAAGCTTTTGTAAGGTAGGGGTCATGCAAGGGCATCCTAGGAGTCATGGGTGGGGTCTCCTTATGCTCAGGGGTTATGCAAATGAACCATGGGTGGAAGATTTGATGCATCGGTAGAACCTTTGGGAGAAAAATTAATGTTTTGGAAATTATGGTTTCTTGTTCCCATAACAGGGTCATCAAAAGGTAACTACCCTTGGATGAGAAGAGCATAGAGGCTAGTTTCTAGCCAACGACATAATTTGGCTAGAAGGTACAGGGACAAAGAGGTAATGGGTCAAGCTGCGAAGGGCAAGGGATGAGGAAAGAGACTGCGGGGGAGTGATGCTGAGGTTGAGCTAAGCACTATGGGTAAATGAAGAGGAAGAAAACTCATGGTCAACCTAATACATGAAGAGACAACGGCTTACGCAGATGGCACCAAGGAGCAAATCAAATGGGTCATAGCAGAATGGGAGGAGGATATAAATCACCAAGTGAGCATGGAGACAACTGATATGGAGTATTGGAAGCTCATGGTTCCAAATCTAGGACACACCAGAGGATGAAGGACGCAATACAAGCAGACCCTATATCTATATTGGCTTATGAAATGCCTCTTGGGAAAGGCCATGGAACAAATTTGGATGACTACTCTCAAGGATTGTCCAAATTACAAATAGGATTTTCAAAAGATGCATTTCCAATTGCAGAATTAGGATGGTCACCTAGGTCGTATTGAGAAACATTTCCCATGCATATTCTCATGGACTGAGCTGCTAGGATCCAACGCAAAAGATCCAACCCTGGTTACATTGGAATCCGCTAAGCAGGAGGACTAGCATGTTGGATCTTAGTTATTATTTTATTAATTCTCATGCAAATAGATTTTAATTTATAGTTTGTTGTCATATATATATATATATATAGACAGATAAAATATGGTTGTGGACATGACAATCAATTTTATATAGCTTGGATTGATAGACTAAGTAATTTTTGTTACTGGATGGCTTATCATGTAGTTAGGTGGTCAACAAACATGATTTCTTGATGGGAAAGTTGATACCACCTAACCAAGATTTATGTGGTTGTAACTTGCTTTCTTATTTATAATGAAAAAGAAGGATATACCAAGCTTAACAAAAGAAAAAATTAACATAAAAAGAAAGCATGACTAAAAATAATTTTGAAAATCACCGATGGGGGTGACAAGCATCAAGGAAATATGAACATGTGGTTTATGATGTCAATCACACAACATCCGGAATCCAACTCCCACTTACTTCTGCAAATGAGACGGTCTACACTTGTCAGAAATAGGTTGTCCTTAGAAGGTGTCAATATGAGAGGTCTATCATTCACAACCTTCGAGCAATGGTTTGGATCGGTTCCACTCCTAGTGAATCTCAGCTTCATCAGACAACTATCAATCCTCTCATACTATGCTTGGGGTGTTTTGCTTCAATCCATAGAGGGCTTTCTTCCACCTGTATACATGAGATGCCTGATCATGAATCTCAAGCTCCTCGAGTTGTTCCAAACCTGTGGACCTACTACATCAGGGGAATGGTCCCCTTCTAAGATTTTCCTTCGGTACATCTCAGATATGTACCTTCATGCTCTTCTTGAATTCAGGCATCTCTGTCATCATCTGACTCACTTCGGGCAGGGCCCCATAAGTAGACCTCTGGTGTTATTGATGATATATGTCACTTGACATGATCCCCAATGGACCATCCTACAAATTCATACAAATTTCCAACCCTGAACCCATGAGAAAAACCATCTTTGAAAATTCTATTTTCAAACATGTACCTTTCCATCAATGAATGCCACCCTAACACCTTTGACTTCCATTGCCAAAAATGACACCAGGTTCTTCTTGTAATTAGGTACATAAAAGAGATTCTTTAAATGAATCAAGTTACCCTCATTCAATTGAGGGGTAACATTTCCCACAACCATTCTGAGATAGGTGGCATCAGCTCCAATTATAATCCCACAATTGTTTCCATCTCTTACCAAATTCAAGAGAGCACCCTTCATCCGATGAAGTGCCTTGAATCACTATAATCAATAAGCTAGATTCCCACAGAATCTAAAGGAGAGGGCCAATACAAGATAACAACATTTAATTCTTCATACCTAGGGTTCCTTACTTTCTCTGAAGAGTCGGTCATTTCCTTGATGACCTACATTACCTATCATTCCTTTGATTATTGAATATGTCCCTAGAATGATTGTTATCGTCATCAAGTGATGTGTTCCTGCCATTCAGACACTCCTTTGCGTAATGGCCGAGCTTATTGCAAATAAGCCATCTGACTTTCTTTCCACCCTTAGAACCATACTTCCCATTGAAGTGATCTTTAGGTCATCAGAAACTTTTGTTGTGCCATTCTGATAAGATTCTCTACTTCGACTTCACCCTTGGTGAATTTGATGATGGATGAGGAATCCATTGATCCTTTTGTACTTTTCCAAATATCTGGGTGATTGCTCTTTCATTCTTGTTTGGGCTTTGTCTTGACCTCACCTCTGATACCATGCTAAATTTAGGTATGTTCTATGCTTAGAGAAATTTATTTCAATTTGCATAGTTAGCTTAATATATTTTCTAGATTAGCAATCACATCAACATTGAAGTAAACAACAGATAGAACATAAAAATAAATCGTAGAAGACAAGCCAAGACAAGAGGACACAAGATGTGGTGCTAAGCGGGACAAACCCCAATGTGGGGAAACCCTTGATCAATTCTTCTTATAAGTTTTCTTTAATAGTTCAGTAGAGAGAGAGAGATAGTACATATACATCAGAAGTCAACATGTTGACTTATCGAAATAAGAGCAAAGATCTTCTCTAAGAAGATAGCATAAGCAGTAGCTAATCTGAGCTGAGTAGAAGGCATATTGCTTCCACAGATCCAAGGTGACTCCATCACCATGCTGCTCCTCACTGTGTCGCACCTCACTGTGTTGCACTCAATCATCATTCTGGACCTCATTACCATGCTACACACATCATATTGTTGCACCTTATCATCATGTTGCACTTGTCACTATGCTACACTCAATCAATGAGCTTCTCTCATCACAGTGTTGCTCCCATCACTGAGCTACACCCAATGTTGCACCCATCATGCTGCATCCATCATGTCATTCCACTCACCAGTATTAGCTACTTTCTATGGCTTATAGCCTAGCAGAGCAACTAGACTCCTTTAATAGGTCCAAGGTGCAGTCTCCTAACAGTCCTTAAAATTTTCCCAGACTTGACTGCAATTGATCTCCAAGGAAATATAATTTCCTTTACAATTCAGAGTAGCCTTCAAGCCACACCAATATATTGAAGCTTAATATAATATAGGAACAAACACCATTATCAACTTCTCCACAGTGCTCAACTTCTTCATTTTGAAGAAAAAAGCCACTGATTTTTCCAATATTGGTCACAAAACTTGACCAACTGTGCATAATCCTTCCACAACGTCTTCGATAAGTTTTTTTTCTTTGAATTCCATGTGAAGGTTGCAGATTTTGAATAACACCTCAAGGCACTTGTCTTCACATCGTGATACATCCATTTGTTTCCTCAACATCAAAGAGAGCCTTCCTCCATTTTTTAAGGTCATGTGAGTCATATTGTGGAATCCTGCACAGGGCTTGACTGTAGACTCCCTTTCCATCCTCCACCCATCATAGTTCTACAAGTTGTACATTTTCTTCCTGGTGTGATGACCAGTGAAAATATAACCTCAGACGTCCCTCACTCTGCGAGTGGAAATGTTATGCCACTATTTGTAGGTTACACAGCAATTCTTGGTCACGAAATTTACTAGCAGCAACAAACCACTGCTCCCATTCCTATTGTTGTTGTAATCCCCATACATTCCATAGCTTTAGATCTCCATCCGATCTCCCAGAGCCTAGTGCAAAACTCTAATAGCTTGCACAAAACCATAATAACTTGCAGAGGCATAGATCGTAGCAGTGGCAGATAAATACCCCATTCCAGACATTTTTAGCTAGCAAAACACTTTGGGAGAACACGTACGTTAAAGAGGGTATGCAGCATCAAATTTGTTCAACAATATCCTAAAATAAAAACTCCACAAAATTCGATACCAAAATCTCCATATATGTCGATGCTCTCATGGACCTCCTGGTTGCGAGAAATACTTGTTAGTGTCTCCATCTCCAGGATTTTCAATTGGCAAACTGACCCTTTGGCAAATTTGCATTTTATTTATTTAACAAATGTAGAGGTTTTGCGATGACCCCAAGTTCTATTTTCTTGATTTCCCACACACCTCAACCTCGAGGATGAATAAAAATGTCAGTATTCGCTAACTACAATCGTCCAATCGTCCATCCTTGAAGTTACAGATAAAGTGGGAGGAAAGGAATTCCTTATTAGCTGACTACAATTGTAACACATAGGGACATCGCAAAAGTATTTACAAAGACATATAGATCTGACAAATCCTTCAACAACATTTTATTCTACTAACATAAAAAAAAAAATTGAAGAGATTACACTCTCCTACCCTATTCTATTAATTTTACATTCGATTTATTTATAGAGAATCTAATATTATGACTGTCACATCTTCCTGGCCCCCCTTTGAGGGAGTGAGGCCATTAGAAAAATAGAAGAGAGTAGAAAAATATTGACCACACAACACAAATCACACCATTATATTTTATTGATCTCAAGAGTTACATATTTATAGTATCTAAATCGCTAACAACTACAAGTCTAGATAGTTATTACAACTCACACAAATGAAACTGACTACTTTCACAATGACAACTCACACATTACATGGAAGCACTACTTCCAACATGCTCATCATACCATGTTAGTTTGGTTAACTCTACACCTAGTTGGTTATCACTAGTTCTCACGAGAACCTTTGTAGGGAGACTATTAAAAACTTGAGTTTAGTTTGTTTAATCTATAGAATTTTTTTGAGTGTGTTGAATCCATTTATACATTCAAAAAAGTATTTTAAACAACACAAGGCCATTTTGTAGTTAAGTTAGACTCAGGTATATCTTGTGGAATGATCATTTTTTTATGAAATTTCTATGATCAGTTCTGGGACATAATTCACTTGTTCTATTATGGACGAGAGGAATAATGGACCAAATACTAGTATTCTTTAAGTGTCACTTTTTGGAAAGTTTCTTAGTTTATTTTTGGATGTAATTTGTATCTATAGGGATTCATTGAAATCACAAGTTTGAGAGGTGAAATTTTCACAATCAAAGTGCCTCAGAGGGTGTTGAGTTAAACAAGTAAAAAAACTAGTTTAAACAACATAAATCAAGATCTGGCTATAAATCTTTTCACTCATTCGAGAATTCCACAGAAAAATCGAAAAATTCGCACTTAAAAGCTATTCCATATAAATATGTTATTATGTTTATACTTTTCTCATTATTTTTCCATCTTAACATTTTTTTTGTAACATAAACTTTTTTTGTAAGCTTGGTAGGTCCTCTTCATTCATTCATTTTCAAAAGTAAGTTACATCCATGAAAGACATTCAGTGGCCTCAACCTTCCCATTGCGAAACTAGGTTTGTTTGCCACCGAAATTCATTATAAGCCATCCAGAATATTAATAAATTCACTCTGTCAAACAAGGCCTTATAGGTCTAAATTTCTAAAAACCAGTGTTCATCTACATAGCTGTAATATATGATACTATCTCATTTATACATAAAAAAATTCAACAACAAAAAAATCCATAACAAAACTAAAAACTAATCATCACAAGAGGACTCCATAGGGGCAGAGTCCTTATCACTTGATCCGAGTAATTCAAACTAGGGGAGGCATGGGATGTGCCTTTTTATATAGCCACGACAAACATTCTGGTACTTGATTTGGAATTGAATAAACTGCAACTCCTTCTGGATTTCCTGAAGTCCTCGGTGGCTTTTTCCAAAGTCAAACAACGATGACATGATGGATTTATCCACAAGACTCTTCATAAGCCAATAGAGGTGCATTATTTGTTTGTATTGTGTGGTGCACCCACGAGTATGACCAAGATCTGGAGCAAGAGCATGTCAATCCTCCACCTGCACTTTATCTTTTGATCATTGATTGAGATCAACTTCCCATGACAATATCAATTGTTTCAGGTGAGCTGGAGTTCCAATATTATAAGCATGAACCTCTTCTTGTATAATTTGAGCATCTGACCTACCCCCACTTCGTTTTGGTGGTCGAACTTGTGGGGAACCCGTGTTACAATTTTTACCAGTCTTCCAGCCTCTGCCCCATTACTA
>APFE030770602.1:0-23048 GCA_000404065.3 Pinus taeda | reverse complement strand
GAATGATCGGCTAAAAACAGAGTGGAGGTGATGGCGAGAACACGACCAAGGCTCAAAAGCTGGCGATAAGGCATTCACAATGATTATTTGCCGGTTCATTTTTTAATGAGCTTAAATGCTGGGGGAAACACTTGCTCATGACTTATGATTATTTTTTAACGAGCTTGAACTATGTGCTAAAACTGCTCGTGGAGAGTTTATTTTTTAACGAGCTTGAACTCTGAGACAACATTGCTCGCTAGTCGTATGATAAGAAATGTCTTATTCAAGATGCCATTTTTTATGGAGCTTGCACCTTTTGAAGCTTTGCCCCGAAGCCTCTTGCATGCATTCTAGGAACGACCAACTACGCCCCTCTACTTAACTACTAATATCACCATCAAGGCTAGGTAGGATAATTTTTCCTTTACTTTGTCGGCGCGTAGATTGCCCCTACAAAGATGAATGGTTTCGGTCACTCACCCAACCTCGGCGGTTGAAGTTAGCGGAATCATAGAGCTAACATTAGCTGGTCGTTTCTCGCTTGCTTACAAAAGGTTTGCATGCCCCCAGGTATAGTGAAGAATTTCCAGGTTACCAAGAAAAATTCTTCCTCGGCGATGTCTATCAAGATAGACAAAGAGGAGCGGTGCGACCGCATGCCACTTAGCATAACCTTAACGAAGGTATCTTATTCCAGTCCAATCCCATTCCTATGAGGACGGGTGTCAGACTAGTCATATATCCCTCACGGAAATCCACTCTATACCCAAGGTTTTCCTACCGAAACAGACCAGGGTGCATGCCCCGTGGGTTTTAGTCACATCTTCCTGAATCACTCGCGCTCATCAGGTGGACGGAATGGAGAACGATGAGACATTTCTTGCGTGAAAAGACCATTTAGGGACGACATTTGACTATTTGTGATGTGTGATCTGGGGAATGACATTTGGTCCATGAGCTTGACCATTCTGCCTTCGTGCGGAAAACACATTACTCTAAAGAGTGAGGAGACGATGGCTCCCATGCAATAAATATAGCCGCATCGAAGGAGTAGATTATAATCTAAAGGTCCTTGAACTACCATAACATTCATGTGAACAATTTTCCTTCTCAAAGTAATGGGCACATTTGGAAGGATCCCTAAAGGTCGACTGGTTCCCTTGTCGAAGCCTATTAGATTTCTCCATTTTAGGCAAAAGCATGGTGAACCAAGCGCTTTCCAAGTAGTTGAGGAAAGGATACTATAGAAGCCCCTTCATCAATGATGGTACCAACCATGACCATTCTGTAAGCTTGTACAATGATTTTGAATGGTACACTAGCTGGTAAACGAGGTCTGCCTAGTAGATTCCAGTCGAAGGAAACGACTAGGTTGCTTGGTGGTGGGACCGAATAGACGGCCGGATATGACTCTGATGAACTTCCTTCCTGCGATAAAGGAACGGAAGGACTACCCCCAAGCTCATCGGAGTCAATGTTGATGAAAAGAATTTGAATGGTGTCGTTCTCTTTCTCTTCAGTGACGGTATCATTCGAAGATGAACACTCTGAAGGCAAGACTGGGTCAACTGTCGTATCGACCTTTTGACTTTCATCTGGTATGGATTCTGAGGGTTCATTTTCAACATAGGTGCTTCGGCTGACCACAAGGACGGGCCAGCCGGATTTTCAACTGGTGGAGGGCTTGGCAAGAGTTTTTGATATCCAGGAGGAAGTCGTAGCGATGAGACCGGACGATTATCCAAAACTCTTTTAGCCTCTTCAAGGAAGGGACAACAGTGGACAGCGTGATCGCCTTCACACAACTTACAAGGAAGTTTAGGATTACTTCTTTGTCCACGTGCTTCACTTTCACTGGTTGATGGTGAGGATTTAACGTGATTGCCAAAGATTGATGCTACCGAATTGTGAAAACGAGGAGACCAGTCCCTTAAGATCCAAGGGATGCAGGGACAATCTCAGTGATAGTGGTCTCCATTGCAAATGACATAAGGAGATTTAGGTTGACTGTGCAGTTTGTGGATTTTTGCTAGATGATACTTGGTTGCTCCCTTTCAATTTTGGTTCCTTTTTCTTCTTTCTGCTTCTTCTTCTTCTCAGTTACTTGAATTTTAGCTTTATTGGCCTTATTAAGCGAAGAGGAAGGAGGAGAGGGAGAATCAGATGAAGTAGAAGGTTGGGAGACAACTCTAGTGTTGTCTAGTTGCTGATTAGACTGTCTAGGAATTATGGAATTTTGAACGATAGAGGTAGAGAAGAGCCAGATTGGCAAACCAATTGTCAATCCTGGAAGTGACAAAGTGGCCATATGGGGTGGACCAACATCTCCCCAAGATAGGAAGGGACTAGGATTTCGTTCACGGGGAAATCCTTGGTTGATAGACTCCATTTTCTCAACCTGAAGATCAACGGGGGAATTTGTGACGTTATTCCGATTAAAATAAATTTTTAGACGCTTGGACCACACTTGTTTTTTCAATTTTAAAGAGTCGAGAAAAAACAAAAGATGACTTCTAGTCGCCTTCATTTTTATTTGAGCTTGAAGTGACAAGCGCTCAGAGGACCTTTTCCTTTAAGGAGTCTGAAAAGGAGAAAAATGGACTTCTTTGGGAGATTCTAGGCAGAGAGGATTACCAAACCAATCATAAAACTGCAGAATACTTTTTACAGTATGACAGTCAATCTTCCCAAATGCTGTGTTCAGTGCATTACGATCGATAGGGCGGCAGACACGGCTTCCTAAGGATAAAGGATGCAGCCTATTGTGGTCTCCCAATATCTACGTGACGGTACGTGGGAGCACAAGTCTGTACTGGCACTTGCCGTCTCAGAGTGTAGGAATCACCCAACTAGCACTGAAAGCAACAATTACTAGGCTTTACGACGTCGGAATACGTCTCTAGCCTAGACCTCTAGATGTTGTGCATTAAGTTCCAAAGCGTTGTTAGATTCATTGGATTTATTTTAAGTTGATCTTTCTTAACAATTTGCCTTTCAGGTTCACCACGTGATGTATGTACAATTCCTAAATGCAGTCTAAGATGATAAACAGACGTTTTATCTTCTTTCAGCAATGAAAATCCTAGCTACTAAAGGGAAGAAAGTCAGGCATCTTTACTTCACATAGCATAGAGCACATGCTAATATGCACAATCCTAAATCAAGCCAAGCATTCAAGATGCAAATGCACGTGCATGTATTTGTTTTTCCAGCTCTCTTAATGTGTAAATGATGCTAAGAAAGCTATTTGCAAAACTGAATTACTTTTAAAGCGACTGTACTCAACAAACTTCTGTTTCAAAATGAAGTGAAAATAAGAGAGACACTTTGCGATTTTGAAATGGAAATTGCTTTTCGACACTTTAAAACTAGTAATTCAAATCTTATGCAATAGTAACTATATAATAAACTATCTAAAACAATGGAATTTCTTTCTAAAACTTAAAACGATAGCTACGAAACTTTCAGATCTAGAGACGGCAGTGTGATTATGCTACTTTTTGCAAAAGAGAACTAAAACGACACACAATACATAAAAAACGTTTATAGTTCTTTGCACTAAGGAGGTGGAATAATGCAAGAGAAGAGGGTATTCACATAAGTACACTGTTTACAGACAACAAAACTCATGAATAAGATTGAAAACAGTGAGAAAAATCTACAGTTGGAGGGTAAAGTCAATCCTCCCTGACCATCACACCTGTTACACAGTGAACTCAGTATACAGTGCACCTACTCCATTCGGGAAGTGCGATGCATACAGGTTGCCTTGAAGGCAGGGTGTGATGGTTACAGTGCGAGACTTTGAATGAGATTTCACTCACAGTTTGCAATCTCGTTTAGGTGTTTAGGCTGAATAAGTAAGGATCAATGTATGTAAAACACAGGGGTGATCTAAGAGGTTACTAGAGCCACCACTTAGGGAAATTAGATTGCTTGCAGATATATTGTTTAATTCATAAACAAAACACAGAGATTGACTGAAGCAGCATTGATCTACTTTGCATTTGTATGACAAATGCAGTTCAAAGGCTTGCTGGCTTGACTTCAGGCTCCGTCTGTATGTTTATAAAAGAAACAAAGATAGATAGGCTAACAAGTAATCTAGTTTCTCCCTAGCAGAGTCACCATTTTGTTACACGGGAATAGTGTCCACTCGGATGCTACTATTCCCACTAAGATGGGTGGCTATCTTAGAAGCAAACAATCAAAGTATACTATTGATTCCTTTTATGAAAATAGATGAGAGGAGGACCAAGAGGGCCAACCTAAGTCTTGCGCTCGATTTCCTCTCCTTCTCGATAGAGTTTTGCCGCTTCCTCTTTATCTGCTCAGCTTCAAAAGGACCTGTGGAATCACAGCAACATACTACTATGCAAGAAACAAGGATCTAAATTCATAAATAATGCAGGATCAAATGTGCATTAACCATATACAAGCATATATAAACAGGTACACAAGAATATGGAAGGAAACAAGAATAGCTTTATTCAAATGAAAAGTAGCAAGAAGATTACAACCATGTGCTCCGACCCAGTATCATCCTCCAGCTAAGAAGCCCTTCTTCACCTCAAGCAAAGCTAGATCACCCAACACTGATAATGTACACCAGAATACCAACAACACTTCTCTATAAGATACAAAATTCCAGCCTCTGGATCTCTATGATGAGGGATCCATATATAGATGATTACAGAGAGGTGAGTCAACTTTTGGGGTCTTGATTAGTGTCTTCTCTCTGATAGTTCCTGCTTCCACTTGGAGAATGATGATCTTTTGCTCATCCCTGGTCGAAAATGGAGTGGCAAGTGTCAGAGGGGAAGATTCTGGAAGATTCCATGATATTCCACCTCGCATTTTTGTCCCTGCCATTTTTCCATTCCCAACCATCGCACCCTACAGAGGAGCAAAACAGTATGCATCACACCCTGTACAATGGGAAGGTGTTGTGCCTCACACCCTCTACATTGAGCTTTCAGTATGGTCCATTTTTGACCATTTATGAGTAGTTTTCAGTGGAGAACTTCTGGGAGATGATGTAATTAGTTGACCTTGTTCCTTTAGGCAGTGAAGCAACACTTTTAGGGACATAGGAGCCCTCAGTTTATGGACATTTGTGATTGGGGTTGAAGTGCCCAAAAATTTCTATAACATTAATACCACATTACCCTTGGCCATTCCACGACCTATTACCCTCGAGGCAATGGACTTGCAGAATCCTCAAACAAAAGCCTTGTTAATATCATCAAGAAACTGTTAGAAGACAATAAGAAGACTTGGAACAAAAAGTTGGTTAATGCCTTATGGGCAGACAGACTAACTATAAAAAATTCCATTGGTACATCTCCTTATCAAGTAGTATATGGAATGGATGTTGTTTTTCCATCCTCATTAGGAGTACCAGTGATGAAAATGGTTCAATAATTTCAAGTAGAACCAGATATCCAAAGTAGGATAAATCAAACAATACATTTGCAGCAAATCAGGGAAGAAGTCTATCACAAATCTCAAGGATCCAAGATAAGATCAAAAATATTTTTGACAAGAAAGCCAAAGGTAATGATTTTTACATAGGTGACAAAGTCCTCAAATGGGATTCCAAAATAGAAGAAAAAGGCAAACATGGGAAATTTGATTTCCTATGGCAAGGCCCTTACATGATTTATGGTTGTAGAGGTAACAATGTATTTTTCTTTAAGCAATCAAATGGAACATATCTACCAGGTTGACCAATCAATGGTAGAATGTTGAAGCATTACTTTTACGCAGATTAACATTAGTTAATTTGTTTGCTTTGCTCACTGTAAATAACATTGCAAAGTTTAGATTGGATTGGATGATTACCTTTTGAGGTTGAAGCCCAAAGAGAAGGCCCTAAGCTTTGAAAGGTATACAATCATATGTATGAATAAAGCAAATCACAAAAAGGCAGTTACAAGGCAAGCACAATCAAAGTTTCAAAGGCTATTGATCTTAATGTTCTTGATGTTTCACCAGGAAATTCCATCCCCATGTGCAGCCACTGTTAGGGTCCTATAATAATAGGATTCATAATTTTGAATTGACTATGATTAGTCTTATAATATTGTACATACTTTTGCTTTTTGCAAAATGTTTTCCCATAAAAATAAAAAATGTAAAGAGGGTGAAGTCCTAAAAGAAAAATCAAAGGACTAATAAAAGAAAAAGATCAAAAATGAGTATAAAATATAAACTCCACCCAAAAGAGATAAAATAAATAGATTCTGAAAGTGATGCAAATTCAAATGCCACTACTTATTACTTTACTTTGCGAAAATAAGATTGTGTGCAGCTTGTCAAAAATGCCACGATCCATGATGGTCAAATAGTTTAATCTTGATTCATTCATCCTTTAAATTTCATGCTAATAGATAGAGAATAAAGATCTAGCCAAAATGTTTAATCTTGCCAGATCAGTGTTTAGGTAGAGAATAATAATGAGCTCAACAATAAGGTTAGAATTAGATAGTTTTCTTACAAAATAAAAAGAAATGGAGGGTCAGAAATCTCAAATGCACCCAGTAAATGAAGAAAAAATGTTAGGGTAAATGATGGGTAGGTAGAAGCACTTTCACAAGGCATGGAGATCATCAAATTGGTCATTTCATATTACTAATATACCCCAAAATCCCCTTCCCCTTTCTTACAACCCTAATGCCACTCTAAAAAGGTTATGTTCCCTTGTAAAAATATCCCTTCCCCTTCATTTTACCTTTGCCCTTATTTCATCTCATTTTCCCTTGTAAAATAACCCTTTTTCCCCTTTATTTTGCACCCTCCCCTAGACATTTCCTTTTAAAAATCATTCTCCCCTGATTAATTCCCCTTTTTTCATTTTAACCCACAAAATCCCCCTTATCCTAAGTTTAAATAATTAAAATGTATTGGGCCCCATTGAAAAACCCTCCCCAATACCATTTTAACTCATATCCCTAGTATATATTTCTTCCTGGATACCATTTCATTAACCCCTATTTTCATTTGATAAACTATAGTATATTTTATCAAACCCCCGCTGTAACATTTTCCCGGGTCCCACATTTTATTAACCCTCATTGCTTATGTTAATCCTCATATTTACTTTTTAATTAACTATGTTACATATTAGTTAACCTAACCCCACACCCCGAATCATCCCTCACAACTCCGCCACCTGATATCCCTCCAATCACCCACCCCTAGATCCAATGGCCCACATTCCATATCGCATGCTCCAATGTCTGACTTTTAACATCACGAAAGTGCCCGAGATAAGCGGTTTTCCCCGCCTGCCTTTCTACTACGTGGTAGCCCCACGTTATATTGCATCCTCTAAAATAATACCACCCTACCACTCTAAAGCAGTGTGATAAACCACCTTACCACCTCCTCGTGTCATATGAAACTGCCTTGCTATACAAATTTAACCCCGCACCCTAAGTTTAACCATTGTTGGTTAAAAACTAAAGAAGCTGCCCTTTTTAATCTTTTCACTATTATTTTGTTAGCAATTGTAGGAAAGAACCTCTGCCAACCTATTCTAAAGCCCAGAAGATCTCTTGAACTATTTTAAGCCATTTACGACTAGAAGAAGCTATAAACTCCAATTTGAAGCAGTATAAAGACCAGTGAAGCCTCAGAAAGCTTCTGTTGCCCCCAGAGAACCCTACTACATAACAAAGCTTCATTTTCCAAGTATTCTTGAAGTGCCAAAGGCCTATACTTAAACTTTGCACAACATTTCTAATAGGTTAATCAATTGTACCAATTTAAAAGCCTTACCAACCTAAAGAAAGCCGTTGTTGCATCCAAAACCCTTTTTCCAGACTATATTCACATTTCCACACTATTCCAGAGGTCCTAAACATACTTCTTAAGACATATAGTGATAAATAAATTAAAATAAATAAATCTATGGCTTCCCAAAGAATTTTGGATGCAAAATCCCTCCAAACTCCTCACCTAGATATTAACCACCTCCCTTTAGCCAATAGATATTTCCAGATAAAAGACACAGCCTCCCCTAACCATCTATTAAAACTCCACTGCTGGAGAAAAGATAAATTCCTCAACTAGAATGATGACATTCAACTATGGGAATCACATTTACCCAAATACTTGTTCCCACAGATATACCAATTCCCTAAAATTATCCACCTATGCCAACTTTGCTATTTCCCAAGTCAAAGGGCCATAGTCTCTCCTAACCGGAAAATTTTGTTCACAATCACTACAAGGTCAATAAATGAAATGTTGCAAATCTAGCCAAAGCATAATAAAGCCTCATCTTCTATTGAAAACCTAATTGTTCTGTACTCAAAGCTGGACATTCCCAAGAGATCCCAAACTTTTCAGACTTTCCTCCTATAAAAAGCCTAAGTTCCTATAGAGAGCCCTCTATATTCTACCACCATTTTCTCTCAGAGAGAAAGATAGAGTGTAACAATGTTGTCCTGTATTCTAGGATATACTACTGATGAACATGTTGATGAACATATACTTGGTTTCCTTTCTATTCTTTGCCCAGTCAAGCCACCAGATACAGTCTTCAATTTTGCCCAATTCTTAGCAGACAGAATCCATGATCAATTAATCAGATTGCCAGATGAAAGAGTATTCAAATACTCTTCAGTATTGTTCCATATTTTTCTATATTTCCAATCAGAAAGGTTTACAATTAACATCCAAAAATTGGACACTAAGGGCAATCCTAGAACTGTTATCTTTTGGACACCCATAATCCAAAAATATTCCACTGATTTTAGCTACAAGGATTTCATTGATTCATTTGTTCACCCAGTTGTTAACATGCTAAACAGTAGAAATTAACCCAGGGTCAGTGATGAGATAAAGAAAGTTTTACATTCTCCAAAACACATCAGAATAGGAGATTGGTATGTATACCAGAACCACACTAAAATTAGGGTGTATGGATGTCAATTCACTCCATATAAGTTGCCCAAATATCTCCCCATGAGGATATTTGCACTAGAATATATCAGGCATATCATAAATTCAAATGATGTTAATTTGGTATCATTCAAGAAGAAAATCACATTTTAAAATCAAGAACCAACTTGGTCCTTTTATCTGCAATAATAGGGATGCTAGAGAAGAAGCAGAAAGATGTTTACAGGAAATGAAGTTTAGTGATAGTTTCAAATGATATTATGATCCTTTGTGTGTCATAAACAAACTGAGACTCAAGTTTAAATTGAGCCCTTTTATGCATGAGTCCAGGCCAGAGATTGAAAGATATGCCAACCAGTTTGAGTGGTTGGAAAACACCTTACTGCATATGCAGAACGAAATGGATACTAGTTCCATTCTACATACTCCAGGCCTATAGGATAGAAATGCAAAAATGACAGGAGAAGAAGGTTTTTTCTCAAACAAAGATACAATAGATAACAAATTTGAAATTATGTATAGAAAAAGAACACAGCTAAATCCAGTAAACCAGCAAGCAGAAGTAATTGATACAATTGAGATCATTGATATAGATATTGTAATTCAAGAAAATTCACTTCCATCAAGTTCAAATGAAACTCATAAGCCTTCAACTTCTAGTGCACAAATCATCCAGAAGCAGCATAGTGTTCAACTCTCTTCTTCAATTGAACCAAGGGATAGATAAATAGACATCAAAGAAAGATACAAAGACATTAAGGCCAAAAATGAACAAATAAAAGATGAAATATATTCACAGTACTTGAAGAAGATTCTTCACAGCCATAATAGATTACTTTCTGCATTTGACTACAAGACAGGAAAATTGCAGATGACCTTTTTGCAACCCACAGTACAACACCCTAAGTCATCAATAGATTACAAAAAGACAAATTATGAGATTCATGCCAAAGATGTTCATCTTATAGACCAAATATAATTTCATATGCAAGCAAGAGAAATGTTATACTCAACTATGACCGACAAGTCTATGAGTGCCCAAAAGATTCACAATTCTTTGGAAAATGTAAAAGTACAGTTGAAACTAGAAAACGCATCCTCAGAGGCTAAGGATAACATAACTAAATCCCTTGAAAAATTGGTTATTGAAATTGGATATGGTCCAAAGAATGTTAAAGATGCAGAAGAACTTATTAAGAAAAAGAATGTAGATGTTGTTGCATTGAAGAAACAACTTAATTTGCCCCCTACTGAACATCCACAGACCAAGGAAGTTCTAGACAATCAAAACCAAAAAGATGAGATGATGAACCACATTCTTCAATTAAGTGCTCAAATAACAGAAATGGAAAATGAGATGGATAAGTTAGTAAAGGAGAAAAATTTCACCATGGAAGCAATTACTGTCACTATTATTCCTATAGTTACTACCACAGTTCCTTTTACTTCAGCAATTCCAATAGATACAACACTTCCCACTACATTAACAATTACATTAGTTACAGAATCATCTACAACAGCAGCTCATCCTAGTGATGAAGCAGGTAAATTAATCAAAGCTATGCAGGATATGTCCATCTAAACAAATGAAATAAATAGACTTAAAGATCAAATAAAAAGTCTAGAAGATGAAAAGAAGCTAGCTCAAATCATGCATAAGGATGAAACGTAGAAGTCAAATAGATTGACTGAGAGAACACAGAAGTTAGAGAAAGAATTGATATTAAAAGAACCACTTGCCCAAGCAAAGCAGTAGTTGTGGTCCAATATCATTAAATCTGTTAATGATATTTGGAAATCCATCCAAGTCATCTTTGAGCAGAAGGATTTAATCAAGGAAGCAACTGAAGCTATTCAAAAATTTAAGGAAGAACTTGGTATAAAACTAGAGGAGGCCAATGAAATCATTAAGTTTCTTAATTCCAAGAACAAACAAAAATTGGAAGAGATTTGCATAAGTGACAGGAATGAAACAATTCTAGAAGTAAATAAAGTAATCACCAAGAGGAACTTGATGGTGCAACTTGAAGGCAAGTATCAAAACATGGAGCTTGTAATAACGAGATTTATGGTGAAATTTGATGTTTTGAGGCAAAAAGGTCTGCCTAATCCATTGGTCATTAATGACAGGTTGATGAGGCATGAAGACTATGATAAGAAAATTAGAGAAGTGGCAAAGTAACAAGCAAACAATTCAACCATGAAAGGAATTCCAATAGGAAAAGTGTTATATCAAACTTTTGAGAATCTCTTTTACCTCCATTATGAGGTAAAATATCTCTTTATCAACAAATCTACATTTTAAAAATACACAGAGGCTGATGAAATCTTCAAAAGAATGGTAAAGATCAAAATAAGAGATGCAGAGACTTGGGAAAAGTTGAATGATTTACAGTGAAAATGAAAGGTAAAATAGGTGAAAACGGAGCAATCAAGAGAAGTAAACGTAAAAAAGAAAAGAGTAACATATCAATTAATTCAAAGAGTATCAGATGAAAGACAAAGTTTAAAAGTCAAAGGTGGAGTAAAGGGACAACCAGCGTAAAGCAACGGAAAGAGAGAGAAAGTAGTAAAAGATCAAAACAACAAATAGCAAAATCAGTAAAAGTAGGGACAGCTAACCTTTTAGTCTCCTATGTGTGTCTATCTTCTTGCATAATAATTTCTCTTTTTCCTTGAAAAATTCCTAAATTAGTTTTAAGATATTTTGTAATAGTTTTTGTATAAATATTTCACAATTCAAAGTATTGAGGGGGGGATTGTTGAACCTTTTTATGGTTGTATTGATCTAAAACCTAAGGGTTTATTGTAACATTTTTCAAGTCAGCAGACTGGACTAAGTAATAAAGGCATTGCATTACAGGATTCATGTGTTGGGCCACTTCAATGAAGTATCTTTCATTTGTTAAATTGTTATTTTCTTAAGTATTTCACATACTTACATGTTTTCCTAATTTGGATGTAATAACTGGAATATTATTATAGAATTTGTGTAAGGTGCACCCTGTCTTGAATAGTTATTCATTTTGATGTTTTCTTCTTATATCTAGAGTAGGGAATTCTTCATTTCTCCCTAGTTTCGATTGACCTCTTTCATTTCCCTCATTATCCAGTTTGAGGAATCCTTAACTGCTCCTTGATCCCGATTGAAAACCACTTTACCATTCAACCTAAGAGATCTGAATTTTCTCAGCTACCTTCCCCTGTGGACACTTCCAATAGAACTTGACTCAGTCCTATTTTCTTGACGCATTGACTCCATAGCCCAATGGAGAATAGAAAGTATTCTATCCATCTAAGTTAGTAATTCCACCAACAAATCAAATCAAAACCAAATTCAGCTTACATAACTAGCCTAAAACCAATTAGCTCAACTAAGTTATATCATTAAGAGAGAGCCCTCTATGAGCATTAGGAAGGCTAGATCCTGATCTCAAAAGTAGGTTTGTGGTTACCTCTATTATTTCTTTAAACACAACATTGAACAACCCTAGGGAAATTTTGGAGTGATAACACAATGCAGCGTAGATACTTCATGTAGTCGATTCTGCCAGTGCTCCAATTCTTCATCTGAATTTGATGTGAAAGAACTTTTATGATACCATGCGATACATCCATCTACTTTTGGATTCACCCAATCCTAATCTCGCGTTGTTATCTTGTAAATCTCGTCCAAATCGTCATGCCTTTCATAATTGCAGACAGGTTCAGTATAGCATGGTCCTTATATAGGGTCCAATGGCACCACTACGTGAGTGATTTCTTCTCAAATATCATCTTTCACTTCTTCATATTGATTACCCCATTCACGTCAGTGGCCCAATCGATCCCAAGGAGCGCGGCGTAGGGATTTTTTTTTATCCACAATCTCTATCACTTCAAAATCAACTAGTGTGCTCGCGCCTTTGATATCAACTATTACCCCATGAAACCTCCCCATTGGGATGATTTTCTATTGATTCACCATCCTTAACTAAATCAGAGACCACTGTAGCATAGGTCTCCCCATTCTTTCCCATGTCTTTTTTGACAAAACATTCACGTTGGACCCTAGGTCCAAGATAACCCGGTCCATTTTGTATTCTCCTATCTACACAGTGAGTCTCATCTCACATCCATTTCTTACCTTATGGTTACCAAGGTTTCTAACTAAGTGCAGTCCATCAATAGCATTTTCCTTGTCAGCGCACCTATTGATCAGCTCCTGCAGTCCCTTCATAGCCTTGCTATCATGTAGTAGTTTCATGCAGGTATCCAAAAATGTGGTAATCATGGATGGGTCCATTTTTTCAACTGATTTCTCTTGACTCCCTGAGGTAGAGGCCTCAGCGAAACTTTTCTTCGCTTCCATAAATGTTTCTTTTGCATGTTCTATATCAAAACCGGTCTCCTTTTCTGGTGCTTTGCAGACCCACTCACCTTCTTCAGGTTGCTTCCCCTTATCCTTATCAGTCGTTTCTCCACTCCACAGCACAATATTTTCCTTAGGGTCTTCCTCGCGAGGCTCGGCCCTCATCATCTGTAGGTTTTAAGTCAGTTGATGAGATTGCACCCCCTTCTCGCTTATCTTAGCTAAAAATATAGGGCAATCCTCTCTCGCATGGTCAAACTGAGTACAATAGCGGCATGACAGTTGTGTCGGGTTTGGGTAGTCTTGTGTGTAGAGTCCTGGTCCTCCATAATTGTAATAGATAACATGTGCTTGACCTCTACCACATCCTCCTCCACCTCAGCCTCATCCACACACCTGATACTCGCCTCGCGCTCCTCCAACGCCTTGGTCTGGAGGTCATGTTTCTGCCTGAACCCTGTATGCAGGTGTCATGTCCATCATTAATTCGTATCTCTAGCAATTGTGCTCATCATGACCCATAGATTGACAGAAGTTACAGAAAAGTTGTTCTGGTTCCTGTATGAATTTCTACAGCAAATGGCAATTGTTTGTCACATGTTTCCTAGGTACCTGATAGATAGCACACCATAGCGCGGGCCCTGAACTTGGCCCTGTTGCAGCTTCTAGCCTCAAAGGCATTGGTTCCCCTACTGCAACATAATTTGTGAAAACTAGACAGTGATCTTTTTCATGCCCCTGGCTTTTACACTTTAGGCACCACACTTCTTCGCGTGCCTCTGACCGAGTTGTTCTCTCTTTTTTTAGACTTGGAATTTTGAGGCAAAGGTTCTGCAACTGCGTATGAATCTACTGAACCCCCAGATTAGCATCATGCATTGGTGTCTTGTGCAATATCATCTCAACTTCTAGAGCTTCTGCTTGGGTCCCTATCTTCTGTTGTGATATCGCAACCCTTAGATGAGGCAGGAGTGAGGCCACAAACCATTCGCGGTGCTTCCCTTCAGTCAGATTCATGTTAGACTCACGAATCGTACACTTCAATCTCTGATCCAGATCCTAGGGTGTCTCACCAGGCTTCATCATGGTCTCTTTAAATCCCACAATTGATTGTCCCTCAGACTTAGGTCTACTAAATTCCTTATTTAGCATAGTCTGGATATCTTCCAATGTGGACATCAGATTATCTGTGCAGTGCTTAATGTACCATGCTAGTGTGCGGTTCTACAAATCACTAACCAATGTCGCTTTCTTCATTTGATCATCCATGATACCATGAGCTTCCCATACAGCCTTCACGAAGAACCAAAACTAGTATGGATCTTCATTTCCCATGCCCTTGAACACAGGTAGCTTTACAGAGTTCGCCATGTTGAATGGTGGTGGAGGTGGTGGTGGTGTGGGTCAGGGTGTAAGAGGTGGGGGTGAAGATGGAGGTGGTGTGGGTTGATGAGGTATTCACGGGAACCCTTTCTTTATCAACTAAATATCACTCTGCAGAGAAGCCTATGCTGCTCCCTCATCGTCACTCAAAGGAGTTTCAATTAGCAGGCTATATTCGGGGCCTTTTCTTCATCCATCCTTGAAACTCCTTCCACTTTGTGTAGCCCCAAACATCAAGGTAACTGCATAACCCTCTTTTCAAACAAAATCATCTTAATCCAAGTATTTAACGATTTCAAATAATTACCTTGTGACCCTTTGAAGAAGCGAAGCTCTGCTTCGTTGTAACTAACTGAAGTATCGACTGCTAACTCTATCACAATCCCTCTTATGATATTATCGAGCCAATTATTGGCAGCATGCATGATCTTATCTTTAGAGGCTTCCAATTTCTGCACTAACTTCGGGGTCCAGACAATCAGACCATCAAGCCTCCACTTCCCTTGGTCGTCTGCCAACTTCCCGATCCACTCGTATAATTCAACCGGGAAGGACCAAAAGAAGATTTCATGTATATTTTTGTACAAATATCTGTCCAACCACTCCTCTTTCGTTAGTCGAAAATTCCTATTTTCTCGCGTAAAAAATTTGTGGATTTTTCTATACAACCAATCTTCAATCCCCTTCCTAATTGGATTCCAATGATGCAACATTACACATATCGTTATGCACATCCGAGTCCTGGAAATGAAATCATTTGTTGACTTGATGGGTGCAGACCCATGTTCAATCTTAAGTAGCCATGCAAATCCCTATACTACTGGCCCTTTTGGCGTCAATACACGAAGCGCAGATTGAAGTCTCACCTGAAGTAGTATGGGGGGATGTAGGAACCAAATTTCTACACCCTGAAATGGTTGTGATTTCAGTTATATTCCCTAACCCTTCCTTTAGGTAGGCCAATAAGCCCTTTAGGGCTTATCAAGGTACTTCTTTTATTCATCCTTGAAGCCTCCGCGAAAGTCTCTGATCGTCCTTCGTAGACCCTAAATAGATAGATCACGCACTTACGCGCTTCTGTAATTACTCTTACTTCTATATTTACTCATATTATCTTAAGTATTCTTTAATTTTAACGTGCATTATAGTTATCTTTTCATAAACAGATATTCTTACATGTGTTCATATGACAAAGTAAAATACATAGATTTGTGCACCAATATAACATTAATTCATAACCCCATAATTCAACATAACATAACCACAACATTCATAACGGAAGTAAAATAATGCATACATAGATAGTTCCAAAATAATTCTCTTTATTGGTAATCCATCTTTCCAGTACAGACTCTGACTACCCTATGCACACAGCTGCAAGGGTCCACGCACTCAGCTATGGACTTCTACCCTAGGCCTTTATGCACTCAGCTGCAGAGCCTCTTCCTATGCTAAGACTCATCTCTCTTAACTATCACAAACCCATAAACTTACTCAGAACTCTACCAAAAACTTGTTAACTTCCTTAGACTCTTCTAAGACTCCCTTTTTATACAATCCCATGGTCCGCCGACTAAGGGGGGATCTCATCAAGCTGACACAAACTATCTAAACTAAGGGCGAAAACTCCTTTTAACCACTTACATCTTCGCGCTCCACATCACAAAATGTGGAGACTTTACATTCTTTACACAAAACTTGGGCCTTTAGCCCCAAAAATGGTCTTTGAACCCCAAAATTGACCCTAGGGGACCCGTTCCCAACATAATTTACGAGATTGGAGGCAATCAAGATGTTTTTGGCTTTTTCTTGTTACAAGGATTTCAAAGTATACCAAATGGATATGAAATCTGCTTTTCTAAACAGAGAAGTTCAGGAAGAGGTATATATGGAACAACCTGAAGAGTTCTTATTATTAGATAAACCTAACTATTTTTGAAAGTTAAAGAAGGCATTATATGATCTTAAACTAGCACCAAAAGCATGGTACTCTAGACTGGACAAGTACCTTCGAAAACAAGGGTTCAAGAGAGGAGGAGTTGATAGTAATATGTACATAAAAGCTGATGGAGATGAATTACTAATTGTGGTTGTGTACGTGGATGATATTATGTTTGGAAGAAATAAAGATCATCTAGTAAAATGGTTTTCTCGAGAGATGAAGTATGAGTTTGGGATGTCAATGGTTGGAGAACTTATCTTTTATCTAGGGATGCAAATTCTACAAAAGTCTGGAGGCACATTTATTTCTCAAGAGAAATACCTAAAATATATGTTGAAAAAAATTAAAATGGACCACTGTAATATTGTCTCAACCCGCATTGAAACTGGATGAAATTTATGTGTAGACGATGAATCATTTGATGTTGATTAGAAGATTTATAGATCTATGATAGGAACTTTTCTATACCTAACAGCTTCTAGACTAGATATAATGTTTGCAATTGGACTAGTGGGATGATATCAATCACCACCTAAACATAATCATCTATTAGCAACAAAGAGGATATTTAGATACCTAAAAGGGACTATAGACTATGGACTATGGTACCCAAAATGGAATGACTTTACATTCGAAACATACATGGATGTATACTGGGCGAGTTGTGTGGATGACAAAAAAAGTACAAGTGGCGGTGCATTCTACTTAGGAGAGTCTTTGGTTGCATGGTTAAGTAGGAAACTGACATTAGTTTCTCTATCTACAATAGAAGAAGAATAAATAGTAGTTGCTTCTTGTTGCACACAAGTTTTGTGGATGAAACAGGCTTTTCAAGATATGAAGGTAAATTTTAGAGAACCTATATCTACTAAATGCGAGAATACAAGTGCAATAAGCATTTCGAAAAATATTGTTCTTCATTAAAAGACTAAACATATCCCTATAAATCACCACTTTCTCAGAGATCAAGTGGTTGAGAAAACAGTGAAGATGGAGTACATACCCACAAAAGAACAAATAGAAGATATATTTACAAAGCCTATTGCTATAGAACTATTTGAATATCTGAGAAACAAGTTAGGGATATATCCTACAAATTATTTTCACTAATGTGACTTCAAATGGAGAACCTAAAATGTTATAGAGAATATGAAATTGATTGCATGATCTAAGGGGGAGATCATAGGAGCAAGAAGGAGTAAATAAGAGGAACAAGAAGCATATTATTATGTCAATAATTTGAAGCAGTCAAGAAGTAGCAAGAACAAAGGCTTATCATCAAATTGTGAGATCAAGTCATCTTCCTCATGAGAAAAGAAACTTCAATCAGGTTCATAATGCAACAGTTTTATCATAATGTACATATCATGTATATAAGAATGTAAGTAAATATTCTTAACGAACATAGTTATGTTAGACATTTTCTTATCTGGCCTGAACATGCTAAATATGAGTCTAGCTCATTGAACCTTATATTGGCATCATCATAATTTTCTCAAAATTATTTAGCTTCCCATAAATCTAAGCATGTATATGGGATGTATCAATGTATTTTATGAGACTCGTGTATTCAGCTGACCTTTGATCTATGAAGAAAGAAAAATTGATATTGCTTCAAACATATTTATGTGAAAGAAGAAACAAAGATGCTATCATCAAGCCTATAGGAGAATATTTTATTCATCTGTCCATTGATTTTCTAGAAGTCTTCATCATGAAGCATTATGAGAACAACATTTGATCCACACCATTTGCAAGTTTCATATGAAGAAATCTAGCTCAACAGATTATCAAGTATAAATTTTCGCAAAGGATAATTTCATGCATAGATCCTTTTATGACTGCAAAGAACTACTACTAAAGAAAATTATGAAAATGATTCTACAATAAAAAATCCAACATGTGATTAAGTTACATTGCTCCATATTAATGCATCATTAGGATGCCTCTAAATCCTTCAGTGTTGTAGTATAAAAACAAATATTTGAATGCTATATTTTTTACCAAACCCCATGCATGCTAATGGTGAATGCTTGAATAAGTAAAATAGATTTATCATCAAAACAAGAAATTCCTTGAAGTGCTTCAGCAACATAGTTGAAAAAAATACATGTTGTTGTTCCAGTGAAAATCCACAACCTCAAAAGGATTTGAGTGTGGTCTCAATTCATCAATAACTCATCATTGTTCTAAAATAAAACATTTGAACTCAAATAGACATCTCCCGAATAAGATTAAAAGTTTGAACCTACTTTTATCCAAACTTTATTTGCAAAAGAAATTGCATCCTGTGCAGAAGTCATTCTCCATATATACATACTGAAGAAAATGGAGTTCATCAGCCACAGTTAAAGTAGCTACATTCATTTGAAGAAAATGAATCTTTTCAATATCAAATACCCTAGGAGAAAATTCTATCAAATAAAATTGATGAGGAAAATAATTCATAAGACCAACATTCAAATCTATTATATTACAAAATAAAAGGAAAATATTTTCAAAACAATCAAAAAAGGCATCACCAACTTTGAAAATTGTATACATTGATTAGTTGGTTCAGATCCACTCTATGTGAATTGTTCACAAGAGAAGATCAAGAGAGTAACCAAACAATTCGATAATGGGGAGTCCAAAGAGGATTGAGTGCTCAAAATATCTCCTATCTATAATGATAATATACAAATGCTGGCAAAGAAAATAATGGAAGATAAAAAACATCAATGTGGTTACAAATATAATGATAACTATTCAAAATTTAACTGAAACAGAAATGGATGGCATGAGACATAAAGTCAGAATAAGAATAATGACAACATCAACAAACCTAGCCTAAATACGTTATTCAGGCATATTTCTAGTAATAATGTAGTGCATGAAATCTCTTAACAAATTTATGTTTGAATATATAATGAGGGTTGTGTACCCTAATTCTACCTACTGCTTTTAATTTAACTTGAATTTCAAAGATGTTTTGTCTCCCTATGAAGAAGAAATATTTTTTATTATCTCTGACATAATGATTTCCTACAGTACTTCCAACCTGGGAATTAGCCGTTGGATAAAATACATCAATTGGTATTACTCATTAAGAAAGAAGTTATTGGAATTTCCTATTATGAGTAGAGGATTACTCATTAAAAGAGAAGTTATTGGAATTTCCTATTATGAGTAGAGGACTACTCATTAAGAAAGAAGTTATTGGAATTCCCTATTAAGAGTAGAGGATTAGAGTTAATTTTTAGGCTTTCGTGCCCTAACTTGGATAGTTAGGCATTTGAATGAATCATTCCAACTTATTAGTGATCTTATGCACTACCTATGCAAGGCATTGGGTATTGTTTCTTCATCAAACACTAAGAGTGGTCAACTACCAACGTTAACCTGCTTCATCCACAATGAATCATGGTAAAAAAATTCACTATCGATGTCTCCTATGTCATGTACTATGTGGTGACCTTGAGTTTCCTAAAACCGAAAGTGCCAAAGTTCCTCTACAGGTTTAGCCTCAATGGTTTTCAATGGGGAGGGTATGTCACACCATCAGGCTAAGCATCATCCCACTATTATATGTGTATTATCCACAACATCAAAGCAGTCTCCATTATCTCTTCTTCCAATCTATATATCTCTAATTCCAAATTGTATGCATGATAATTCCATCGATGGGAGTTCCATTAGGATATTGTTTTGTGTGCGACTTGTGGATCACTGTCTAGCCCTCCATTGCAATATTCTCGAGGTAGTTTGATTAGGGTAGTTTTTGCCCAAAATCATTTGTCCACCTATTAAGAATCGGTTTGTTTTAACCATTAAATAAGAAATAACTAACAATCCATATGGCCTCCCATGTTCACAATGGCTTCCTATCAATATTTGCATTCACGAAGGATGAAATCATTATCCAAGTAAAGTAAAATAAATTAGCCATTTAGTAATATTGATAAGAAATAAATCCTAAGCCATGATTGTGAAGAATTTTAAATGTTGTCCATGCGTTTATGTTGCTCAATGTTCATGCATCAACACATGAAAAAGAAAATCTAACAAATATTATATCTGCATTACCTAATATTTGGCGTCGCCTTGAGAGATCCAACATTCACACAATAGAATCAAGGCTTCATTTCTCCAATGTTAAAGATCCAACGTTAACTCCAATGTAAACTCCAACGCTAAAGACCCATCATGCATGATTTCAAGTTATTATCATTATTGTTGGTGTTATCAATGGTTTGGCATTATTACATATGATGGTATATGATCTTGCACTAATCTATGGTTTGACATTATGACATATGGTATGTGTTGCCCTATTATTATCCTTGGTCATATATATTCGGCATTAAACTTTTGCATTTTCCATGCGTTGGCCTTCATAGTCATATTATATATATATATGGCATTAATTTTATGATTACTTGTGTTAAGTTTGAGTGATTTTATAGAATATTTTTTGGAGGCGAATCTACAAGTATGAGACATTATATTTCCTAAATTAATACCTTGACATGGTAGATCTAAATCCCTTGTCATTGATGTCAAAGGGGGGTAAGTGCAAAGGCTGAAAGGAGACAGAATCAAGGTAGAAGAAGAGGTAATAAAAGGAATCATTGTGTTAACATCAATGCTAAAGGGGGAGAATGTTGGTAATGTTGGCATTGATGTCAAATTGTCATAATTTGTGGATTTGTTGATATTAATCCGCGATGTATGCCATTGTTGCAAGAGTGCTTTAAATGCAAAGGCTGAAAGTGATGTGAAGTACAAAGGCTATGATATTAAATGTGAAGGTTAAACATTATTAAAATGGAACATAAATATTGAGACAAAAGCTGAAAAATATATGCTTTCATTGAACAGAAAAATGTAGATAATACAAATCTAAGTTGTCTCTTGTTATCATTACAATTGAGTTGTTTTATGTCAGTTCTATTTTTATATTACAAATTATATGTTTCAGATCTGAAAATGAAGAGACAAGTTGTGAACCATTTTAGAATATGCAGAGACAATGCCTCATTTCATATTCCTGCAAAGAATACAAACATGCAATAAGCCATGTTGATAAAATACACATTGTAGAATGGAAAAAGGACTTTTGGAGCTGAGCAATTTGAATGATAGAGAGCTCATGAGCAGCTATAGAAGAGGAACAAATTCAAATATGTGCAATAGATTTGACAGCAAAAATTTATATCAAGTAATGAGAACTCTTGACTTGATATTGTGATTGAGAGACTGTAGTCTCTTTTCAAGTTGTAACTTGATAAATAACAAGTTGTAGCCTGTTGAGATAGGAGCCTCTTATGGGTTTTCTCCTATAGGAAACTTGTGGAAGTTGGAGCTTCCCTTGAGGTAGGAGCCTCTTGTAGGTTGGAGCCTACAAAATTTTCATGTAATGAGGAAGTAAGGGCTTTCCTTCGCATCACTTTCAGCCAAAATTTGTGGTTTTATCCCTTATGGGTTTCCACTTATATCTAGTGTACTCATGTATGTTTCTTGAATATTATGTGAATTCTCTTGAATTATGAAAAAGTAAATCTGCTAATTTATCTCCCTAGTATCTGTAAAAGGAAACCATTAATAATTGAGTACATACGTAAGTCATGAGTTGCATAAGAAGAAATTTAAGTTGAGAAAAAAAAAATTAAAATTACTAATTCACCCCCCTCTTAGTGATTTCCAAATATAATATCAACCTGATTAATAAAAAACTCTATTCACTCAACTAGTATATAATTGACAATTGCAATGTGATCTTTCCTCCACTCCAACTATGAAATTTGAATTCCATGCATGGTTGGGTTTATTTTTAGTAAATTGATCAGTTAACTAAGAGATTAGTGAGTTAACAATTGTTATAGCTGCTCAACTGAACTCCTACTAAATCTACTAACTACTAGAGCTCAGTTAATTGATTTTAACGAACAATAACTCCACTAGATTGCTAGATCTAGCAATCAACATATGCACAATTCTAATTTTATCCTATAACTCGAATTTATTGAGTTAACTAAGAGAAAAGGCCATGTCACTCCAATTAACTTTAATCCAAGTCATCCTACTGATGTGGAAAATTGAATTTCTCCATTTGACTAAGGCACAAGTCAAATGAAGCATTTCCTTATTACAATTTCAATGCTCCCTCTTAGCAAGAAAAGGGTTCTACACAACCCCAATCCTGCTATGTAGGTTTTAACCCCGTACAGAAATTACCTGCATACGAATTCTAAATCACAGGAAAAATAAAAATGCGAGAGCATAACACATAAAACACATATACACAGAGATTTCCCACTGGACCTCAAGACCGAGACTACCAGCTTGATTTTTCATTATATTCCTTTCAATGTTACAATACATATTTATACATGCCGAAGCATCCAATACCATGGACCGAAAAACATCGCATCCAAAACTATGGACCGAAAAACCATAGGTAGGTTCGCCCAACCTAATATAGGGTCCAAAAAAAAATTT